>CAUYQG010092302.1:0-44108 GCA_963574415.1 Tarsius wallacei
GTACCCTTGGGCGCTCACACGTAGATGCCGACCCAGAGGAGCAGGAAGAGGACTCCAAAGCCCATGAAGAGCGAGGCCACCAGGGAGATGAGGAGTTCTTTGTAGATATCACGAGTGTACTTGGTGGAGGTGACCTCATACACGAAGAACCAGGCGGTGAAGAACATGCCAATGGTCAAGAGCACCACAGTCAGATATGGAAAGACCGCCGGGTTCATGGGGCTGTTGTCTGATCTTTTTTTTTTTCATGAAAGGCAGAGAAGGAAGGGAGGGAGGAAAGGAGGGAAAGAGGGAGTACCTTGTCAAATCATATAGGTAGTAACTACAAGAGTCAGATCTACTTGTTGTCCAAGGGTTTTTGGTATCATTGAGAGTACAGTTTTGTTATGCCAGCCTTTAACATTTTTAATGATCTATGTTAATAGTTTTTGCTTCACAGAGCTTATATTGTAAAATAAATTCCCATTAGAAAGCACCCCTGGGCCGGGCTCGGTGACAGAGCCTGTCATCCCAGCACTTTGGGAGGCCGAGGCAGGTAAATTGCCTGAGCCCGCGGGTGTGTGACCCACCCGGGCAACGTGGCGAGACCGATCTCTACGATAAACCAAAAATTAGTCAGGCGTGGTAGTGCACGCCTGTAGTTCCAGCTACTTGGAAGGCTGAGGCGGAAGGACCGCTGGAGCCCAGCGGGTCCAGGCTGCGGTGGCCGGGAGCGTGCCACTGCCCTCCAGTCTGGATGACCGAGTGAGACTACAACTCAAAAGAAACAAACAAACAAACAAAACAAAACAAAACAAACAAAGAAAGAAAGCATCCCTGTGAGATAAATTGTAGCATTGTCCCATATAGTGGATCTGAACTCCATTAGAATGAGAGAAAATTTGCAGTTCTTTAACTTCCAAGCAACGGTTGTATCCACAGCACTGGGAGTAGAGCAAATAATTCCACAGACTCACTTACAAGGCAAGAAGTGATGGTGTGACTGGGTTGCAGTTCTTAATGTTCATGAGTCCTTAAATGCCAAATGGACACAACTCCTAACTTTCTGCTGTCACTCCCAATAGGGGGGCTAAAAGCAGGCAAGTGTGTGGGTTCATCATTCAGCTATTTTGGAATAAATGGTCCACTTAGTCTGGATCCACATAATGCCACATCAACTCATTGAAAAATAAAAAACTAGGTCAACCACCTAGCTATTTTGATACCCAATGAAAAGTCATCAGTGTGTCCTTTTGGAGTTTTAGGCATAAACCATTGAAATCCATTATTTGTGATATATATAGACAACAAATACTATCAAGATTCCTGATCCAATAATAATCCATGCCATTTAATGAGTATTTTCATATGCTATACACAATGCTCAGTTTTAGCACTTTAAATATATTATGTTATTTAACCCTCCAATAACCCTCTTTTCTCTGTTTCAGAAATGAGAAAAAAGAAGCATAATTATCTTTCTTCTTTATTAAAATATGGAATATATATTTATTACAAACAAATATCCTATTATGTTGTGGTTCTCTGTAAGTCCGATGAGTTTCTATTAGAACACAGATCAAATCATAGGTTCTTGTCACACACTGCCATTGCTTGGATTTCTAAAATTCTTCATAGCAAAAAGTGAATTTAGAAAAACAACCTGGAGATCTAGAATACTGAAATCACTCTGGATAATTGAGACCTTGGTGGAGTTAGGACTCTTTATCTTGAGTCTTCCATTTCCTAACACCCATCATGTCTTGAGGGCATGGTGACAGAATGTTGACCCTGTTGTGTTTCATTCAATTCCAGCCTAGAGGAGGTGGGCTCCTCTAGGCTGATGAAAACAGAGAGGGACAGTTTAGATGTTTCATCTGCCAAGATCATCCACAAAAGGCACATGATCCAGGAAAATCATACACTTATTGCCAACCCTTCAACCATTTTTCAAAATACACATAAGAAGCTGGGCTCAGTGTCTCAGCCTGTAATCCCACGCCTTGGGAGGCTGAGGTGAGTGAATTACCTGAGCCCGCGGGTTTGAGACCTGCCTGGGCAACTTGGTGAGACCTCATCTCTACAATAAATCAAAAAATTAGCCAGGAGTGGTAGCGCGTGCCTGTAGTTCCAGCTACTTGGAAGGCTGAGGCGGAAGGATCGCCGGAGCTCAGCAGGTCAAGGCTGCGGTGGCTGGGAGCAGCCACTGCACTCCAGTCTGGGCGACAGAGTGAGACTCCAACTCAAAAAAATAAAAAAAAATAAAAAAATAAAAAATAAAATACACATAAAATGACCAAATTAAACAAGGAGGGAAGTCTTGAAGAGAAAATGAAGCCAAAAGTAGTCTGTCAACAAGCAACTTCAGAGGAAGGCATGTAAGGGAGATAGGGAAGTAGGCACTTCATTTTGCTTTGGTGACAGTAGAGGAAGTGGTAGGTTGATTGTGGGTGTTCATGTGAGTTTCAAGTCCTTTTAATATCTGTAGATAAACTTAAACTTTTACTCCAACCTGTTGAATTTCAGTTGGAGGATTCAACTTATTACTTTGTCAAGTCATGTAGATAGTAACTATAAGAGTCAGACTTACTTGTTGTCCAAGGGTTTTTGGTATCATTGAGAGTACAGTTTGTGTTATGCCAGCCTTTAACATTTTCATTGATTAATGTTAATAGTTTTTCCTTCACAGAGTTTATATTGTAAAATAAATTCCCCTTAGAAAGCACGCCTGTGAGATAAATTGTAGCATTGTCCCGTATAGTGCATCTGAATTCCATTAGAATGAGAGAATATTTGCAGCCCTTTAATAAGTAATAAATCCTGAGAGATGTCCCTTCAAAGTTTGGAGCAGAGATAATAGCTGAGTACTCCCCCTTCCCCAACTCTGTAATTTGGACACAGATACATCAACACACTGGATTTCTTCCTTGGTCAGGACAAGGAGGCAATGCTGTGAGTAGAGACTTGTGTTATCATGTGAGGCTCATATGAGATATCATATAAAGCCATCTTTCTAGGCCTGTGCCTTGGCCATGAGGGTGGAGATGGTGGTAAGAGTGTGTGCATTCATGGAGAAGTTCCCAGAGCCAGAAGATGGCAAGTGAAAGAGAGGAAAGAGCAGACATATAGCACAGAAAGTAGAAATACCACAGGAAGTAGAAACTAGAAAAGAGCCTTTGACATTAAGGTTGATGCCTAACAAATGTTTGATAAGGGTAATTGTTTGGTCAGGAAAAATAGACAAAAAAGCCTTTTTTTTTTCTTTTCCAGATCAATCTAAATCCCTAGTGGTCTGAGAGATGCAGAAGGCACCGCCTATAGTATGGGTTCCTTCAGATCTTTGGGAAATCTTGGCTTTCAGCTGCCTGCCATGAAAGAATCAGAGATCAAAATGTACCAGCAAGATAAGACTGATGAATACCAACATAGATGTTTAAAACTCAGATGCAAATTATAAATTATATCCTGAAAGTTAGAGAGAGCTGCTGACACCAGCATAGAATTGTACCTCAGCAGTAAATTTGTCTCAGGTTCAACTGTAATTCATTCAAGCTCTGGCTAATGGAAAATAACGTAAAGTGCAAGTAAGGCTATCCAATACAAATGTCTTAAATACCTTTTTACTTAAAAAGTAGCTAAATGGTCTATATATTGACTGGACTTGACTTGGTTTAACTTTGCCAGCTATTGACATCATCTCTAGCTCATTGATGCTCTACGAAGCTGCAGCTTTTCCATCATGGATCCATGTTCTTTTTGATGAGATAGATGTTCTTTTTTGGTAGCCCTAATTCAGCTTCCTTTTCTCTAGTCTTTTATCTATTCACTATTTTTCTAAGCATGAAGTTCAACCACTGGAGATTTCACTGACATCCAACTGCAATCATAGTCATTGGAGGATGGAAATAATTAAACTAGATTATATTCATATTTCATATCTTTTTATAACTTCATATACTTTAATACACCCACAGCGACAGGTAAAAGTGAGTCAAGATTCCATAAAGAGACGTTTCACCTTGTGTCTAATTGAAAATGCAAAATGAGAAGTAAGTTTTAGAACCACATTGGAACAGAGGTCCTGGTATATGAATGAGTTTACTCAGAAAAATGCATAGACAAACATATTTTTTAATATTATAAAGTCTATTTTCTTTTATTCTTGGAGGGAATAGGGGAAGGGAAAGGATATTTATTGGTTGTGTGAGCTTGGACAAATCTCTTGATGTTCTGGGCTTGAGTTTTCTCATCTGGGAAATGAGGAGATTGAGTTAGATTATTTTAGTAACTCTTCTAGTTAACAGTCCATGATTCAGTCTTGGAAATCACAGAAATATTTTACGTAAGAACTGAGCATTTTGAAAGGAAGGAGAGTTTTCAAAAGATGCCCCAATTTAGTTTATAATGTTCATTTCTTTTTTTTTTTTTTTAGAAAGCAGGATTTATTAAGAGGACAGAAAAGCTCCCACAGTGGGAGCGGACCCAAAGGGGTTGCCCAATGTTCATTATTTTTAAAATTCTGTTATCATGATTGGAGTATCCATATCTATGTGGAAGAGAATCCCTTTCCCTTGCACAGAACTTGATAAAGTTCTTAACCTTTATTGTACTTCCTTCAGTAGCAAGGCAGATGACTTGTGAGAAGATTTCCATATTTCACAATCACATTATCATAAAGGCAACTCTGGTTACCTTAGGGTGTGCTCTTGAGCAGAGGGAGTAAGAAATATATGAGTTTAGAGATCCTGGCAAAAAATAAAAATAAAAATAAAAGGGCCAGCTTATGAAGAGGCTTATATGTTCTTAGAGAGTGACTTGGTCCTCTTAGTACCTTATGAGGGTGATGAAAGCCATCAATAACTTTTAATGAGGGAAGAGGTGGTAAGAGAGAAATGCTTTGATTTTTATTTTAGAGAGGAGACTCTGGCATAAAGTAGAAACTGCATGAGTGTGGGAATAGCCCACAATCAGTGTGACCAGTAAAGATGCTATGGATACAGTCCAGGCAGAAGATGAAATGAAAACTAAAATAGGACCAGTGGCAATCTAGGGAGGGGGATGAGCACAATAGTAATTTAATGAGGAGAAGGTTATGGAAAGGGGGAAGTTGAAGATGACCCTCAGGTTTCTGTCTTGGGAAACCTGGGAGATGGTAGATGTCTGGGTACAGAAATTAATTGACTCAATTTTATGCATAGTGAATGAAAGTATATCAGGACTCAATTTTATGCATAGTGAATGAAAGTATATCAGGAATGGTCGCAGGAGAGACTTTGGAGTGGAGAGAGAAAAAGAAATCCATCAAGAAAAGCTGTAGGCTTCACGATACTTCTAGTCACCTGCTGCCCTTGGCTTGCTCAACTGATTGAACAGACACTTCTTCATACTCAGGGAGCTTAAAATAAGGGAGAGACAGAGAGAAACAATCACACCATCATCGGATGAGCTAGTGTCATGCTTCTCTCATTGTATTCCTGATGCCAAACATGATGCCTGGCAAATGGTAGGTCAAGTTATGCTTGTTGAATGAATGGATGTGCTCATGAATGAAGTTCCATAATAAAAGTATATAAAATACGGTATGGGAGCATGTAGGAGACAATGAACTCTCTTTGAGTGGAGAGTAAAAGCCAGACAGTATTTCACAGAAAAGGCAGCCTTTAATCTTTGTCGTGAAGGCAGAGAATGGTTGTGAAAAAGTTGAAGCAAAGGGAACAGCATTTGTAACGTCATGTTAGTATAAAAGTGAATCTATACTTTATTTTGAGCTCATGAGGAAGAAGGATGTCCTTTTCAAACAGTGATGTTGAACTCTATTTTAGTATGGATTATCATATGGGGATCTTTTTATAATTCTTTAAAAAAGACATTTACTCTTGAAAATATGTCCCTATTTCATGGTTTGTAGGATTACTATATTATTAGGCTCTGAGCATAAAAAAACCAGAAACGGTGTGCATAGTTTCCCTTACTTAAATCAGACAGGAAAAAATAATTTAACTATGTTATTTCCCCAATTGGTGAGTGAATGATGCAATGATGTTCTTATGTGAACAACAGCATCATTACTGATGAGTAAACCCTGATAATGTTTAAAGACTTTAGGTTTGGAATGAATAAATGTGGAGCAAATTAGGTTTTAAAAATGGCTTAATTTTTTTCAATAAACCATAGACCTGAACAGCGATAAATAAACAAGTTTTCAGTCTTTCTCCTTTCTAGCTTCACAGAACCCTGTGCTAAGTTATCAACATTCTGATATCTTGTAATTTATTTATAAAATAAAGACAAATAAGATTTCTCAGACTATCTGTCACATATGTTCTTCTCTAACCAATCAAATATTATTTAATGTGTTCTATGTGTCAAATTTAATGTATCACGAGGAATAATTCTGGCTCACAAGGAGCTTGTAGTCCAGGAAGAGACACAACATTTACCAATGAAAAATAAAAAACAATCAACAACCAAGTTTTATGACTCTGATTATTAAAGTACAATAGGATTTCTCAAAGAAATAAGTTATTTCAGCTACCTGTCTTGTTGCATGTTGTTAACAAACACCTCATTACACCTAAGAGCCTAGTAGGCACATATGAGAAATTTAAATTCCTTCACCTTCTGCTACCAGATCTCTACTTATGCTCTGATGTTTTTACCCAACAGATTTGCTTTTATGAACACTTTCAGAAAACTTGAAATCAACAAACATTTATTGAATGCTTCTTATGTACCAATCACCTTGTCAGATAGCTTAGTGGATTCTGAGATGAAAAAGATATAGCCCTGCCCTCCAGATGCTTTATTTATGAATGGGAAGAGTACATTAAAAGTTAGACAAGTACTCCAATGACTGTGCTGTAGACAGAGTAAGTTAAGAATCACCGAGGAAGGAATTTAAAATGCTTTGGTTGAAAGCATAGTCTTTCAAAGCAGCAGCAGCAAAAAAAAAATAATGAGAACCTTCTATGTATTAAGCACTATGGGAAATAAAAAGGCAGAGAACATGGTTATTCTAAGTCTTCACAGAAATGAGACAGCAAAAATGAGATTTGCTAAATATTTTTATTTGAATATCATAGAAACCTTCAATTTACTGTTACAAAGCATCATTTCATGCCTTTGAAAGGCTCAAGGAAGTCAGTATTGTATTTCATAAGCCTTTTCTATCCACTGCTTGAGCTCAAGACCCTGGGCAATTAGCCCTCTTGTCTGAGACTCAAGTACAGATGGTCTCTGACTTATGATAGCTAGACGTAACGATTTCTCAACTTTATAATGGTGTGAAAGGAATGCACATTCAGCATGCTCCTTGATTTACATGAGGCTGTATCCAGACAGCCTCATCATAAGTCAAGGAGTGCCTGTATCTTTTTTGCGGGGTGGGAGTGGTGGGGGGGCAGACAGCAGGATGATCCTCTTTTGTTTCTGAGGTCGGTGTCTGCTTGTACACACGGCTACCAGCCCATTTCTGGCACCTGCCACCTGCCCCCAAGTGTACAGATGGTACCAAATTTCTGTTTGCTTTGCTGCTTTGATGGGGAAATTTTTATAAGAGGAAATTTGGTGGAGCAGCTCTCTGTCCTTCGTCATGAAAGACCACAACTTGTTTCCATGCTTCAGATGGACAACTAAAATGCAAATCTGAATCTCTGCTTCTTTGTAGGGCTGGCCTCCTGACTTTTCTACAGCTTCTATGGATTCAGTTGACACTACTGGTCACCTTGGGGGCTCCTGAAGGAAGGAAGCATATAGGTCTAGGAGTCTTGACCTCACCCTCTGAGATTCTTATTTAAGAAGGAAAGAATAAGCAAGAGATTTAAAAATGCTCCCAGGAGGCCAGGCTCAGTGGCTCAGCCTGTAATCCCGCCCCTTGGGAGGCTGAGGTGAGTGGATTGCCTGAGCCCGCGGGTTCGAGACCTGCTGGGCAACTTGGCGAGACCTCATCTCTACAATAAATCAAAAATTAGCTGGGCGTGGTAGCGCACACCTGTAGTTTCAGCTACTTGGAAGGCTGAGGCGGAAGGATCGCCGGAGCCCAGCAGGTCGAGGCTGCGGTGGCTGGGAGTGGCCACTGCACTCCAGTCTGGGCAACAGTGGGAGACTCCAACTCAAAAAAAAAAAAAAAAAAAAGCTCCCAGGTGATTCTTATATGTAGGCAAATCAGAGCAGCACAAGAGTGCTCTCCATGGAAGCCTCTGGATTCTGGGAGCCCTTCTCTGGAGCTGAGGGAGTGGACTACTCAAGGTAAGATGCCTGATTTTATCAAGCCTAGTGTCCTAGGGAGAATCAGAATATTTGGGGCCAAATTTTAAAGTATCCTTTCAATATTTTACTCACAAATAGATAGCAGTTTTTCAGGTTCCCTCAACTCTTCACTTGACAAATTTCTCTTGGTTTGCTATTATGGCAGCCACTGTCCAAGACTGAAAAACTTTTTTTCTGCTAAAGAGATGCTACATCATGTGGCAGAAAGAACACAGGCTTTGAATCAGAAAATCCTCACCTGACAGCCAGCACCAATTTCCATACATGTGAATGAGACTATTTTGGACCCTCCAGTCCCAGTCACGTTGTGAGATGACTTCAGCCACTTGAGTTATCCCTGATAAGACCATCAGAAGAGACCACCCACCCAGCACACAAGATTATGAGAAATAACAGGACATGAGTTTTGGGGTATTTTTAAAAAATATATCAATAATACTGAAACAGAGGCTGAAGGTCTCACTTTTAACCACTTTACTAGAAAACGTACATAAAATGCATCATATATTGCTTGACACATAGCAGGTGTTCATTAAATGATCATCTTCCTTCTCCTCCTCCTCATCATAATCAGGAGGCAAAGCATACATAGTGAAAGGACTCACTAACAGATATGATGATAAATGACAATGAGTTAAGTAAACAGATGCTGTGGGAACTTAGGGGCCATTCACTTTGGCTTGGAAAGATAGGTTAGTATTGGAGCTAGCCCTTGAAGCATGCAGGCATTTGATAACTGCAGAAACTCCAATGTCCTGCAAAACTTTGCTTGGCTCAGCCTAGAGTCACTAAACACCTCTGCCTACTTGTTTTTTTTACTGCCCCTCATGTTATTAATGCGAAAGAGTATGCACCCTTGCTAGCACACCCAAAAGTCACAAAATTCTATTAAAAAAAACAAGAAAACTCTATTAAAAACAACCGCCATGGAAGGAGAAAGTTTAAACAGACTATAAGCAATTACCTGAAGGCCTGTTCCCAGGGTTCCCTTGGGTGGATTTCTGGATGGTTGCTGGCATATGAGTCAGTGTGCAATTTCATGACTGGAGAAGAGGTCATCAGAGGCAGAATATTCTTTTTCTTTAGGGGAAAAAATAATAAGGCAGATCAACATAAAAGTCTTTAAAACTCTCTTGGTTATTTGAATGATCTTGAACTTTTAAGACATCTTGAAATATTTTAGAAAGGGTTTCAAGTCATCGCAGTTTTGATATTGCCAAGAGGTTAGTCTAAGTGCCATTGCCTTTGAAAGCATTTTTTTTCCAACCAAAAGATAATTTAATCATTAAATAGCAATTTGGTCCAATAAGCAGGAGTAAGGCAGTATCAGCATGAATTTCAAAAACCTGCTAAGAGCTATAAATATAGCCTGCAATATTTTGCAATATCTAAAGTGTTTGGCCTAATGTTGAACATGCTCCATTGTTCAAACCAGCTGTGTTCTTTCACTCTTTCATTTCTATAAAACTAGGATAAAGGCTGTCAAAGCAAACGCGGCAGCAGCAGCAGCAGACTTTCTTGCTGAAAAGTTCTGTGTACATAGTACATAGCAATCTCAAGATGGAACTTTGAATGTTTCAAACCAGAACAAAATCTTCATCTAATTATAAGTGAACTATATTAAGCACAAAAGGCAATTTCAAATTATACTGAAGAAAGTTACATTTTACTCTTTGCTTTCAAAATGCATTTATCGCAATTTCACAAACTAATTGCAAATTCATTTTGCTTAATTTTCTTAGGTTATTTCTTTTATTGCTTTCAAGTGCTCTGCATATTTCTGAACCGTCGAAATCCATAAGGGAGATTTAGAGGGGCTTTTTTTGTTGTTAATTTGTATTTAAAATCGTAGACTAAGAAATGAATCTCTTTTTTTGTTTCTTATTCTTGCATTAATGTGGTGACCATTAAATCAGCTCCAGTTATTACAGACTCATTCAAAACAGAAGGAGAAAATGTTACCAGTGATGAGCATTTTGAACAACTGGGTTTTGAGAAAACCATTGCAATTTTAGAGATAAACTCCAATGCAATTTTAGAGATAAGCCCAAATGCAATTCCATTCATACCTATATGATTGCAGGTCTTTGTATGATTTTGCATAGGTTTTTAAACAGAGGCGGCTCTCCATTTTCGACCACGGTTGATTATCCACTGTGTGTAGATTAACTGTGGCAAGTGGTTCATGGAAGGCTGGGCTATTTTGCTCTGTTTACTGCAATTCTAGTTTCTCTCTCCCAATTACTTGCATTGCCTACAAGAAGACAGTTCCAAAGTAAATTCTAAAACTCCTGCATTACTCAAATACAAGTTGATAGATTAAAAAAATTTTTTTTGGTTAATTTATACTGTCTGGCCTCTTCTTGTACCATTTATAGTGATGGTGGAGAGTGACCGGTATGCCAGTATGGGTATGTGGCATGCATGTGTGATTTTGTTTTAGTAGGTTCACAGACAAGAGCACATTTCTGGTAGGGTTGAATTCCTAGTTCAACACAGACTTTATTTGTAACTGTTCAGTGTTAGAGGGAAGTGTCAACCCCTAAAGAGTCTGCGCTCTAGTCTAAGGTGTGTGTTTGTGTGATGTGGGTGTGGGGGGAGGAAGGATGGGATCAGTTCTGTATTTTCTTCCCTGCACTGGGGCAAATAAGAAAGCTATTGTAACTGGATTTCTAGGCCCACATGTTTATTATTATTACCCTATCTTCCTGTGACTCAGTAAACTGTTTATGTGCTTGTTAATGAATTATTCCCAAATAAAAGGAAGTGTGTGAGTTTTGTTCTGCACTTTGTAGATTTTAGCAGTTTTTGCTTGAGGGGAATGCCATTAAATTGTAATAATAACCTACATTTACATAGCACTTTCACTACTTTTATACTAAAGGAACTTAAAATACTTTGAAATTCCCCTGAATAGATGTTAAGAGCTATAGATATCTCTCCTTAAATGTCCTGAAATATCATCTTGCCTATAATTAAAATGCAGTCATTCTTAAAACATAGCCATGGAAAATGAAAAGTATTATGTGGTTGGTTGGAGCGGGGATTAACCAAGGATTTTGGATCTAAATAACTGGTTTAAGGATATAGCGTGCTAATTCACAATTATTTTGGTTCTGGCTCCCCATTCTTGCTTGGCTCACCTCCTCATGGCCAGCTAGTCTGCAACATATCTTAGAAAACAGTCTTTTTATTCTTGCTTTTTAATAGGGTGACCTGATCCCTCCCCTCTTCCCGTCCTGGTTTAGTTGACAGCCAAAGTCTGTGGCTCTGCTCTTAACGAGGAGCTATTAGCTTCTCAGGTTATTGCTGAAAATATGATCTTAAACTTTCTGTTGCCCAACTCTTACCAAATCCTCAGCTGGAAGAATTACTTAAAGGTTTGAAGAAAAGCATGAAGATTTTCCAGATTGTTCATTTCTCCAGATATTTAAATATTTCCCAGTAGGATCAATGCGAACCACAAAGGAGTTGGGTAGTTTAAGCATCTCATTTTATTGTCTCAGCAGTTTACTTTTTCTGAATTTCATTTACTGATTTTTTTAAAATTCTAGAATAATGTTGGACAATTGTGCAAAAATCATTGAGCTGTGCTTTGTTTTTGTGTCATCCGCTAGATTGAGAGAAGTTGAGAAACAGGGTCACATGAAACTTGCTCTCTTTGTCTCATGGGCATCACACAATGTTCTCTTTATGTGGACCCAAGGGAGACATTCTTCGCTGATCTCAGTACTAGGAAAGGTCTGGCTTCTTTATAGCAACTGTGTTATTTCTGTATAATAGACACTATGAATCACATCATATTTTCCTTTGTTTCGCTGCTCACAAGTTCACAGCCAAATCTGTAGCCCACTCCTAGGAGCTGTGAAACTTTATAGCCTGCGTTCTCTGTGCTAATCTTTCCCCTGACTTTATATAATTTTTCTGCTCTTTTATTCAACAACCCTCTGCCATTGGCTTTTATTATTTTAGCATGACTTACTGTATGTATTTTTTTAAGCTATCCATATCCTATTCAGAATAGGTGGCAGCAGTATAAATAAGCAAATCAATAGCAAGAAAAAGTATTCTATGGATCTCTAGGGATGTCTGGATTATTCCATGTATGGCCAAGACAGAGCACCTTCAGCCAATGCTACCAGGTTGTGCGCATCCATAAACCCCATCTTGGGGACCTGGGGCCTCAATTATTGTAGAAGGATGGTCTACCTGGGTGTCTGAGAGGAAAAGGTGCTCTGAGCCCAAGTGGGTAAATTCCAGTCTTCTCTCCCTGTGCTGAGCGCCAAAATTCTGAAGCAATGTAATAGGATATTTGGAGTGAATTTCAACTCCATAAATCCTCTGACAAGAAGCTCAGAACTGCCTGTTCTCCACGGCGCCTGGCTCGGGGGTTCCACCTGGAAGGAAATCCTCAGGGAGGAAGGAGGAGGCAGACCGGGCATTAGATGCCCCCATTAGTCTGGAACAGCTCCCAAGTCGAGAGAGTGAGAGGTGGCTGGCTGTTGGAAGAGAAAAGCTGAGTGGTCATGATACAGTCTCCAAGGACTCTTTTTTTTTTTTTTTTTGAGTGGGAGCCCCACTCTGTTGCCCAGACTGCAGTGCAGTGGCCGCTCCCGGTCACCGCAGCCTCGACCTGCTGGGCTCAGGCGACCCTTCCGCCTCAGCCTTCCGCGTAGCCGGAACTACAGGCTCGCTACCACGCCCGGCTAATTTTTCTGATGTACTGTGGAGACGGGGTCTTGCCAAGATGCGCAGGCGGGTTTCGAACCGCGGGCTCACGCAATTCACTCACCTCGGCCTCCCAAAACGCGGGATTACAGGCTGAGCCACCGAGCCTGGCTCCAAGGACTCTTAAAATATGGTTTAGGCAAAATATTTGCCCCCAGAGTTCCCAGAAGTCAGTGGCCGCAGAAAATGTATCCCTCTTATTATTTTAGCATGACTTACTGTATGCATTTTTGAGGATATCATAATCTTTTCAGAATAGGGAGCAGCAGGTATAAATAAGCACCTAAATAGCAAGAAAAAATATTCTATGGATCCTCAGGCGTGTCTGGATTATTCCGGAAATCCAGGGCAGGAAATTTTAGAGGGTAGGGCTTTCAGGTTGGAAGTAGGAGAGCTGTCAGTTCAAAGACCACTGACCTGGGATTTGGTGAAATGATTTTATTTCCTCCCTTTCATGCCTGGCAAACATTTAAATCTTTTGCAACAATACAAGTCTATGCAACAGTTGTCCTATTTGGTAGGCAGGCACAATGTTGCCAAATTGCAACCATGGGCCCAGACAATTGCTCTGGCACTGTCCATATCTTAATGTCTGCTCTGTACTAGGATTCTGGCAAGAAACTGATGGGTTTTTTGTTTTTTTTTTTCTGGAGTGTGGAAAATGGGAGGCAGCCCAGATAAACAAAAAAGAGCTTAGGTCAACGTTTTATTTCCTTACATTGACTCTGCTTCCAGGTGTGAAGTTTTGTGCCTTTTTGAGAAACTATTTTAGGTTTTAAAATATGAACAGAAAAAGGAAGAACTACACATCATCCCCGACTATCTGACCAGTTTCTGCGGAGGTAAAGGACCATTTTAGAGATGTGAGTGACTCATTAGAGGTAACCCAGGAAGCAGAGTAACCGGGTTTGGGACAATGAGAAACATTTTGAATTTTCTGAGGAAAGATCACAAAGCACTAAAAGCTGAGGTCAATCTAGAAAGTCTGGCTAGAGGAGAGTATCGCACCGTCTAAGCTGCTCAGGCACACTTTGCAGCCTTCGTGTGAGTTCCAAGCAACAGCAGGGAAAAGAGGCATCTGCTCTCTGAACACAACACGGCAGTAGTAATGGCAGAGCCCGTAGATAACGCTGTGCCAGGTGGGGGTCCATGAGAGGCAAATGCAGGTCTGTAGCATGCACACCTGGGGCTGGTTGGAGGCATTTGGCACTGTTGCCTGTTTACATGAGTCAGAACTCAGATATTCTCTGGCTTGCTGCCTGAATTTTGGGTCACAATCGGCATGGAGAGGACAACTGGACCGAGATTTCTGGACTATACCAGACAAAAAAGACCCTTGGCTTTGACCATGGACACAGACCTCTTTGGGTCCAACTTTGTTCTAGTAGCATCATTCAACTTAACTGTTTATAACAAGATTTCACTTAAACAGCTCCCCTAGTTACTTGAGATAAACAACACAGAGGGAGAGAGAGAACTGAGGAGAGTAATAGAAAAATGTGTGCTTTTAGCTGAGACTTTCAGCTACTCATTTTGATTTTCAAAATAGCTCCTATTTCTGAATTCTGAATTTCTGAGAGAAAGATGGCAAATCTAATGATTGCCATTTAGGTTTTCCAGTGGCTCGTTGGTACTGAAAAATAAGAATTGGAAGGTCAGACACAGGATGATAGGGACCAGTCAATTTTGGTTTTTCTTCTCCCTGTGGTGGTCAGTACACTAGTGCTAGTTTGCATGGGTGTGCATCTTCCTCTGTACCCTCATGTCCTGCTTTAAATCCCTGTAAGAGATGGCTAAAAAATTCCTCTTTGCATCTGCGGAAATTTTTCCAATACAGGTTAGTGTACCATCCCATTCTAGTCTTCCATTCAACGGATATTGGCTGCCTTAGGTACTGTGAAACACTGTGCTAGGCACACAAACCTTATAAAGATGTCTTAAAGTAACTTACAGTGACCTACGGAAGCTGTAGCATATATTCAACCATCTATAATACTTGGCTTGCTGTGCACATGTATTGGGAAAATTGGAAGTAAAGCTCTGGGGATGTTCAGAGAAGCTGGAGGATGTTTTCATTGAAAGGTGAGAAAATGTTTTCTTAAGCCTGTGACTTTTATGTCTGGTTCTTAACAGGCAGATAGAATAGAATTTTAGAGTTACAAATGAGGAAGGAGGTCAGTATAGTAACAGCAGTGACATGAGCTAAGGCCAAACGTGAGTTCAGGAAATAGACACTGACCCAGGTATACGATATATAATATATTAATATCTTTAGAGTGATTTATGGTTTTCATATCTTTTTGCCCATATGTTATCATGTTTGATCTTTTTAAACAACTCTACAAGGTGGGCCTAAGGACGAGGTTGATAAATATATTCCTACTCAGCAGGCAGCAGGGAGCCACAGAAGGTATTTATTTGGGGAAATGATGAATCTGAGTTGGACATAATAAGGGACAACTCAGCAGAAAGGATCTCTTGTAGGCTGGACGAAAGCGGGAAAGTCTGGAGTTAGGAAAACCAGTTCTGAGGTCTTGGTGATAGGGCAGATTGTAAGTGAGAGAACAGAAAGGAAGGGACACCAAGGAAGAATTATAGGTCAATTGGAAGTGACTGAAATGTTTCAAGGAGGACTCCAAAACTAACATTTTATGCAATTCTTTGCTCCGCCCCTCCCTTAGTTAGAGTTAAATGCTCTTCATCTGTTTCCTCAGAGATTCTGGTAACTTTGTTTAACATTTTTTTTCTATCTGACTTTATTGTTATTTACTTAACTGGTATCCTTATTAGGTTATTCGGTTGCAAGCTTCTAGCAGATAAGGATTATGCCACTCCACTCGTCTTTGTCTTCCCTCAGGGGGAAGTGAATAGCACGGTCACTTGCATATAACTAGTGTTTAATAAATGCTTGCAGTATTTAACTCAAGTTTGGCAGTGAAAGACAAAATGAGAGCTTAAAGCAGCAGGGTTGCAGGAAAGGGTTTATTTATTTATTTTCAGAAACAAGTGAGATATAGTGGAAAGAACATGCAAATTGGAGTCAAACTTGGTTTAAATTCTGGCACTACCCATTGATTCCCTACATGACGTCAGCCAAGTTACTTAATATGTTTGAGCAAAATTTTCTCTTGCATAAAATGATAGTAGTAAAATCTACCTTTGAGGTTGTTGTGAGGACTACAAGAAATATCATATGCAAAAATGTTAAGGCAATATTTGGCACCTAGGAGATCTTCAACAGCATTAGTTCACGTCCAGGCCTGCTACAGCCCTTGCTTAAGTATGTTCCTTGACAACTTTAGTATGTTCCTAGACAACAGGGAAGAGGGTTAAGAGGTGGAAATCAGTACAAAAAGAGGCAATAATAGAACAAGTTTCAATAAGGTGGAGCAGACAAAGGAAGAAAGACACTACTTCCCTTTAAACAAGCAGAAAGGAGAAAAGGAAGAGTTAAAATTTAAAGACATTCTGTGATTAAAATTCTGTGAAGAAGAAGGATTCTGGGAACACTAATCTCAGAAAAATTGAAAGAAAGATTATATGCCAAGGGTGAGGTGTGGGAAGAGGCTATTAATGAGGTTGGGTCCTGGAGGGGGTGGGTAGACAATATATGGAACAGCTCCTATGGGTACTAGGGTAGGGACTCAGCAAAACCAGAGAAGATTGTTAGAGAAGATAGATCAGTGAAGCCTGGATGGCATGAGTTTGGTATTGACACAATTAGCAAAGAATCAAATAGCATGAGTCCAAGATGTTTCTAGCCAGTTCCATTTATGGAGTGCTTATCAGTGCTGTGCAAGACACTGAGATACACAAATGGGCTTTCAGCCAAGGATGGGGACACAGGGACCCCCCCAAAATGGAATTGTCTTTTGGAGGGCAGGCCCCTTGTCGTATAGGCTTCCCCCATAGGTAAGTGTTCTAGGAACACATTGGCATCAGTATATCAGCCAGTGTTGTGAGAGGCCGCATTTGACTTTAGTTAATTTTTTTGGAGATATTTTCAACACGTTTGCCCATTTCATGATGGGCGACTTATGAGTGCACCTGCCCATACCATCCTGAGTGTTCAGCAGTTTTTGACCCAAAACAACATGACCCCCGTGCCCCACCCTCCCTATTCACCCAATCTCACCCTGGGAGACATTCTTTTTTTATTTCCCAGATGAAAAATGTCCTCCTCAAAGGGAACTCTTTTGCCAATGTAGAAGAAGTGAAGCAAAAAACTAAAAGGCATCAAAACTGATGGAGTTCAAAAACTGTTTTGAGGAGTGGAAAAAGCAACTTGATAGGTGTATTACATCAAACAAAGAGTTGTTTGAAGGTGACTGAAGTTTAAACAAGTAAGGATGAATATACAATTTTTATAAATAAATTCCGAGTTTTTTAGGTCTTCCCTCGTGTGTGTGTGTTATATATGTATATGTGTGTGTGTGTGTGTGTGTGTGTGTGTTTATATATATATATGTATATGACAGTGTGCCAAAAAATGTATACACATTTTAAGAGACATTATCTATGTGTTACTTTTCAAAGTTGAATTGAACTATGGTTGCAATGTGTAGTAAGACATTCTCTCAAAAGATTGCATTAATAAAATGAATGCTAGCATCATCATGCAACAGGCAGGACTGTCAGAGTAAATGGCAGAAGCACGGTTGTTGTTTGAAAAGTACAAGACCATTTTGAAGTGGTATTTGAAATTCGAGAATGTTTTGGAAGTACGATGACAATGGAGGCATGAGTACCAAGAGAAGCTCCAACACGCTTAACAATTGCATGCATTTGTGGTAAGTTTGAGACGCATGGTACTGTGTGTGATGTGCATCAAGGAGGATCTGGGAGGCCTCACACAGCAAGTCCTGCAGTAGTTTGCTGTAGTCGGAAGTGTCTGGATGTTGATGGTAACCACTTTGAGCACTTCTTGAAATTGTAGAAGTCAAATGTGACTTGTATTCATCTTTAGTTATTGGTATATATTGAATATTACAATTTTAATACAGTTTTTCCTTTCTTAAAATGTGTACAGTTTTTTGGTACCCTCTGTATATATTCTATTCTATTCACATACATACAGCTGTTTATAGCTGTCTATGATATAGAAGGCCGATGATCTATTTATACATATATATTCTATCAAAGAAGGATATATCGATATATTCTGACAAAGAAGCAGAATGGTCTGCCCAATCTAGTGCTATGTTAAGTAATCTTTTAATTTTTTATGTGTTAATTTTGTAAGACTTCAGAGGTTGTGTATCTCAACCCAAACATAGCTACAAGAGCTCAGTGACTAGCAAACAATTATTTATATTACCAGGAGACAGTGTGGGATAATGCTTGAGTGTGGCCCTGAAATCTGATTTCAGGGATTTTGATCCTAGATGTGTGACCT
Source organism: Tarsius wallacei (assembly GCA_963574415.1). Taxonomy (NCBI): domain Eukaryota; kingdom Metazoa; phylum Chordata; class Mammalia; order Primates; family Tarsiidae; genus Tarsius; species Tarsius wallacei. Next base: position 18,371 of record CAUYQG010092302.1, read on the forward strand.
TGGGCAATTATTTTCTTCGTTTATAAAGCATGGAAGATAATCCTCATAGGACTGTTTCAAGGATTAAATGGACTCATCTTTATAGCATGCTTAGTCCAATGCCTGAGATGCAGTGTTACTCCAGAAACTCAGGTCTCCTGATTTTTGTCCACAGTTCTGTCTTCCACATGGGGCTGCCTTGTAGACCTCACTGAGGAGTGACTGAGGGTAACTAAATGCAACTCTCTTTTCCTTATAAGCCATACTAAGTATATTGGGCCCAAGGTTCCTGTGAATTTATATCCCTAACCCTTGACACACTGAATTTTATTTTCAATGTTTCTTCTGAACTTATGCAGTACCTTCACCATAAGGATGATCTTTGCTTGCAATACTTGTAATGAATCATCTTTATATACAATTTATGAAACTAGTCTCATTTATTTATAGCCGTATGGCTTTTATAACCACTTGCTTTTGAAGATTAACTTAAATTTTCTTAATCAGAATTCTGTTAAATAGGGAACTCTGTTAAGCATATTTTTGGGACAAGAAAACCAAGAAATAGAGAGGGCAGTGAGTTGCTGAGGCCAAACAGTGTCAGTAACATGAAGGCACAAAGCATGGACTGTATACATCTTGGCACATGGGTGTGGCTTCTCCTCCAATAGTACCCTTAACCCAACATGAGCTTGTCTAGAGACACTTTCTGTGGCCCAATGACATCACATATATGTTTGAGGTAGACCATAAGGCACCAGCTTCCCCTTTCTAGAACTCAGAAATAATGATTTCTTTTTTCTACTCTCTCCCTTAAATTTTGTGGCAATGTAGAAAGACATAGAAGTCAGACTGAGCAAGGCTATTTGGGCCTCAGAAAACAAGTCAATTGTTTGTGTTTTCTTCACTCCCAAGATATTCTGGGGTTGGTACACACTAGCCTGGAAAAGAGAAGCATCCATGGGCCATCTCATTTCTGACTCAGTCAGCCAGCTGGGTGTTGAGACTATTTTCATGGCTTCCAATCCGTCAATGCTTGAAAACATTTACTACGGAAAGGATCGCTGGCTTGGGGAAGACATTTGTCTAATTCGGCTACAGCACTTTACACTGCATTTCCAGATTATGCCTCTCCTTGAAAATGATCTATTACAGGAGCAGTTTATAAAATTAAACACTTGTCATTATGCAATGCAAAATTCATGAAGCAACCAAATGTCAGGGATCTACATATTTAAAAGATGGGAGGCTTTAGCATCTCTTCCCTGGCAGGGATTCTGAGCAGTAAAAGGCCCAGAGAAAAACATAGCTAATCACAAAGCTGTTTTGGAATGGACCGAATCCTTCTTTTTTGGGGGACTGTTAGTCCACAGGGACCCTATTTTCCTAGTGGAAACATAATCATCTATTTAATAATTATTTATTGAATATTTACTATGTGCCAACCTCCGTCCAAAGTACTGGGGAAACATCGAGTATAAGCGGTGTCCCGGCTCTCATGGAGACTACATTCTAGTGAGAAAACGAGGTGGAAGAGGTAGACACTAAAGTAGAAAACACATAAATGAGCAAGAAAATGGTACTTTGACGCACAATGTTCCCTCCATGCCCACACACACTATTTTCTTCTGTTAGAGAAAAAGGACATCTATCCTCTCAAACTACAGTAGCCGCTTTTGAATTGTCAGGGCCAAATCGCTCATCTGTGAACAGTTAACACTGAGCAACTATGGGGTGCAGAGTGCCGCACTAGATGCAGACATGACGGAATATCACACGGTGAAAAATAAGCTAGCTGTCTGCAAGGAACTTTCCTTTGAAGAAATGCAGAACGCACTCTTGATAAAACTGACAGTCATACCGTTGGAGTTCTCTGAGCCATGTTATCTCTGATTGCAACTTTGCTTCTAGCTCTGGATGAGAAAGAAATAAATGCTTAGCCCTAGGTTTGGCCTGTGATGGATACAGGAACATTAGACAACTTAAGCCCTCGTGTAGGAGCCCAGTTATCCATCTATTTTAAGCTTATGAGGAATTCTCCTTGCTAGAGGGACCAGTGACTTACGAGTCCACCTCTAATGACTTCTTCATTGGGAACCATCCCTCCTGGTCATGATCCCTCTTGGGCATCTGTGCTACCAGCTTGAGGCCCATGGATATGCTAGTGCCTTCCCCTCAGAGCTCTGTTGTCGATTCTCATACCATATTTGCCAGTTCACCTCCAAGCAACTGTGTCATGACATTTAGCCCTGACTGCTTTAGCATAGTCATTTTGATGCCAAACACTTTTTGACATGGAAACATGACTTTGACATCATATTTTGGCCTCTAACTTTCAGTATTTTAAAATATGCGTCATAATGAGAGCTGAAGGTAGAGTAAGGGGCAGGGATGTTGGTTTCACATGTAAATTAGTAGTGATACGACAAAGAAAACAGTGATTTTATATAATGCAATTGCCATTTTGATGTCAAACCAGCTATATCAAAATGGATGCATCAAATTGCAATGTCAAAAAGTTCTTCTTGGATTGTCCTCTCCCTTCCATCTTTGTTACTCATCCATGGCATGGTGGGAGGGGGGAATCTTATTTCACAAAACTCCCTCATCTGAAAATGACACGGGCATCCACATAAATCAGTCATTATGAGGCTCTCTGGTGAGGCATAACACCATGGACCTAGGCCAAAAAGCAGGAACCGGCTACTGGGGTCATGGAGGCCCCCAAACAATGGCCTATTTATGATCTATTTATGAGCATCTATGTTTCCTGGGAAGTGAGACCACTGAGGGAGGATCTCAGAGTAGAGGAGAGATCAGGAACGATGTGTCTCATCTTAGATTGCCATGTTAAGAGGTGACTAAGGCCAAGTTTTTGGAAGGGGCGACTGAGGCATTCTAAAGGGAAATACTGTTGTGTGCAAAATATTCCTTTACAGGTGATGCCAGAAAGATTAACTTGATGGGAACTTAGGATGTATTCTGGGAGCAATTGCAAGAAAATGGAATATAGTTGCAGAAAGGCCTTCAATGTCTAAAGCTATAGAAATTTGATGTGATATTGGCAGTCAATTCGAAGTATTATGGCTTTGAATAGGTGAGTTACATGATGGCAAACTGGATGAAAGACTACCCAAACATTTTTTTGAGATGAACTGGTGTAGGTGTAGATGAGAAGCGAGAAGAGCTACCCTGGAAGTTACTCTGCAGTTCAGGTGTAAGCCAATGAAGATTTTAAACTCAGTGTGTACTGGCTGCTGAAGTGGAAATGAAGACGCATCTTTGAATGAAATCAAGGAGGAATTTGCAAGACTTGGGAAAAGAGGAAATATAGGGGATAAAAGAAAGAGAAACTCCAAATTTACTGAGTTTAGTTGAAGATTGAGCATGGTGTTGCCATTGAAAGTGAAGGACAAACTTAGAAATATGTCTGTTTGAGGGTGAGAGTCATGAGCGCAAAGTTTACTATCATAGTGGGCAACCAAGAACTATTTTGTAGTGAAGATAAATGGTGGTATGGGTTTGGAAAAAGGTTGAAAATAATGGTAGAAATGGAATATTTGGGATCTATGTGGTCTCATCATTAAGTTTGAGGAATTGTTGTGTGCTTATGTAGGCATCAGTGTACAAACAACTCAGTAAAGTTTTATAACCTTGGTATATCAGTGTCTCACAGTCGCATTCGTGTCAACGTGTGGCAATATCTTGTTGAGTGGCATTCATTATTGTTGCATGTTTTGTGTGCCATCATGAGATTGTTGGAACAAACATAAAATTTCTTGTTAAACTTGGCAAAAGTGGAAGTGAAATCAGGGACATGTTAATCCAAGTTTATGGGGGATAATGCCATGAAGAAAAGAGCAGTATACAAATGGATTAAATGTTTTTTCTGAGGGGAGAGAAAGCATCACTGACAAAGAGAAGTCAGGATGGCCAGTAGCAAGCAGAACTGACTACAACATTGCTAAAATTCAGCAAATTGTGTGTCAAAATCATTGACTGACTGTGAGAAGCATAGCAGACTAAATAAACATTGGTAGAGAAACAGGAAAATCTTAACTGAAAATCTTGGTGTGAGAAAGGTGTGCAAAAATGGTCCCAAAGGAGCTCTTGCATCACAACAATGCACCAGCTCACACAGCACTGTCTGTGAGGGAGTTTTTAGCCATAAACAAATAACTGTATTGGAACACCCTCCCTACTCACCAGATCTGCCCCCCAAATGACTTTTTTCCTTACCTGAAGATAAAGGAACTATTGAAAGGAAGGCATTTTGATGACATTCAGGATATCAAGGGTAATATGATGACAGCTCTTATGGCCCTCCAGAAAAAGAGTTCCAAAATTGCTTTGATGGGTGAACTAGGCACTGACATTGGTGCATAGCTTCCCAAGGGTAGTACTTCGCAGGTGATCATAGTGATTTTCATCAATGAGGCATGTAGCACTTTTTCTGGGATGATTTGGTGAACTTAATTGTCACACTGCCTATCTTTGTTGAAATGGAATCATGTGAGCAAATCATCATCATCTTCACCATCATCATGAAGCCCTGTGGGAGGATGAAGTGGGGGGTGAATAAACATATCTGTAAAGTCACAAATATATGTATGAACAAAATCTAAGTTTAAGTAAAGTCCTCCTAAAGGAAGACAAGAAATCAGTTAAGAAAATGAAAACGAGGCTGGGCGCGGTGGCTCATGCCTGTAAACTCAGCACTTTGGGAGGTGGAGGCGAGAGGATTGCCTGAGCCCAGGGGTTCGAGATCAGCCTGGGCAACTTAGCGAGACCTCATCTCTACAATAAATTTAAAAAATCAGCTGGGCGTGGTGGTGTGTGCCTGTAGTTCCAGCTACTTGGACGGCTGAGGCAGAAGGATCACCTGAGCCCAGCAGGTTGAGGCTGCAGTGGCAGTGGAGCATGCTACTGTATGCCAGTCTGGGCCACAGAGCAAGATTCCAACGCAAAAAAAAAAAGAAAGAAAGAAAAGAAAACGAGGTATTTGAAAAACAAAACTGGCAAGTAGAATAGAGAGGAGAGTGCTTCAAAAAAGGGTTGCAGTCAGGATGTCATGATGAAGCAATGAGCTTAAGAAGGGGAAATGGAATTGGAGAGGCTAGCTTCCTTTTGCGAAAGTTATGAATTTACAGGCAGGATTAAGTAGAGAGTGGCTGGAGAAGTGGAGATTGTAATAAAACTAAGTTTAAAAAGGCCAGAATCAAGGTTGGAAGGAACTCAGAGGTCATCTATTATAACTTCTCCTCCATTCCAGGAATCACATTCAGATGCTTACTCTGTCTTGTTGGAAGGGCATCCTCTAATTTGTCAGGCATTCGATTGTGTATTTGAACAATAACGGACCGGGTTAGTGAATTCTTCATTTCACTGAGATGAAATATGAAAAAATACAACCCCAGAAGGAAGAAATTTGTCAGTAGCAGGCAAGTACAGCAGGATCAAGTGAAGTTCTTGCATTTAGGAGACAGGCTTATACATAGTTTAAGGATAAGAAGCACTAGAGAGGAAAGAGTTGAAGAGTCTAGAAAGGAGAGGGATGGTGAAGCCTCTTAGAAGCCAGAGGCAGGAAGTGGTCAGAGACACAGATGGAAAGGTTCTTTTCTTTTGCATGAACCCACCCACTAGCTGGTGTCTCATACAATGTTTTTAGCAGAGTATGGGTGTGACAGAGAGACCTGATGATTGATTAATTGAGGAGAAGGATGATACTTTTGAGATCCAGCAAAAGATAAAGGGAAGGATTCAGAGGCAGATCTAGGATGTAACCAGTGACACCAATCATGTGAGCTGAGGAGCAAGAGAAAATTCGAAAGCTTCACTTTGGCCTCCACAAAGAAAATGGCTGCTGCTTTAATCAATTTCAAGGATAGTGATTTAAAAAAAAAATTAATGTCTGACTCCTTTGTGCCTTCTACCGGAAGTAAAGTAATAGGCCAGGCATTCAGATAAAACTGTCCCTCCTGGAGGAGAAGACATGCCAAGAGAACCGTGGCCAGATGGGAGCTGTAGAGAGAGGCTCAGAGGGGCATTTTGCTTGCCCAGTCAGTTTGGATTTAAACCAGGAGCCTCCAGGGTAGAAGGCCAGAGCTTTGCCAGTCAAGAGCAGGGATGTAAGCTGCCGTTGTGTGAAAACAAGTTAAGTTGCTTGGTTCCAGAGAATATGGTCCAAGTGTCATAAATGCATCTGTTTAATAATGCATATCAGTAGCTGTTCCAGAATTTGGGCGCCTTGAGCTGCCTTTGTTTCCGCATTTCCAAAAATAAAAAAAAGAAACAAGCCCATGTTAGCACAGAAGCACTAGATGGCAGCATAGGACATCTATTCAACTGTATCTCTCCGCAGGCTGCTGGAATTTTGACAGATACAAACCGGTACCTGTGGTTTTGTGTATAAAACTGGTATCACTGTTTGTACATTTAAAAAATGTAACAATAAATTAAACATAAGGGAAAGGGGTTGCTAATAAATACAGTGTTAGGCTGCATTTTTGTATACCAGGTGACAAGCTTGGGCATTCAAACCTGATTTGTGCAGGAGGTGGGCAGGATGGGAAGCAAGATGACGGTGCTGCAAAATGTGCGTGCTGGGTGGCTGTAGCTTCCTTGAGGGTTGTTGTTGATTTACCCACATGTCTGTGTGCATCACACAGAGGTGGACATTTAGGGAAGTGAGGGGTATGATATGTCTGAAAGTCTGGATGCAGGGATTCTAGAAGAAAGCACTGTTCTGTGATTCCCCAATGTACTGTTTTGATGGGTGAAAGGTGAAAGCGTGAGCTCATGATGTTTGCTTTTCTTAAAGAAACACAAATCATGTCTCTCCGTTCTCCTACTGATCGTTTAGGAAGTGGGCCTATTAAGCCTGCCCACATCCTACCATAGGCTTGTGCTCAGGACATGCTGTCATCCTTTTTTCTTTAGTCTGGGTAGATTCACTTTCTTGGTTAGAACAACTGTTGTTGGAGACACCAAGGACCTGGGTTCAATTCTAGCAAGGGCCAGTTGGCATGCTAGAGAGAAGAAAGAAACAAAAACATTTTCAAGCTCACATATGGTAAACCTCACTTAACCAGCTGTATGAAGCTTCTTCACCATTTCTAGAAAAAAATAATTCAAAGCACAAATCTTATCAATATGGTCAGAAGCATTATCTTTCTATTCATTCTTTCATTTGAGAAACATTTCTCACTTACTATATGCCAAGAATTATGTTGGTAATGAAAGATAACTTAAAAACACATAAAAACAAAACAAAATGACCAAAAACAGTATAAAACATAATATACAACTCCTTAATTACAAGGATAATATTAATAATAATAGTTACTATGAGTATAATGGTTTATAGGTCCTGACACACTTTCATTCAAAATATCTTATTTAGTTCTTACAATGGCCCTGCGAATTGGACTCTTTTTTTTTTTACAGGAGAGGAACTGACGTTCAGGACTAATTAATAATTTTCCTAAGTTATAGTCAATAAGTGGTACTTCTGGCACTTGAAGCTCGTCTTTGGATTCTGATTTTTAAACTCTTTCTACTACACTATACAACTATAAAGAAAAAGGCTTCCTTTTTATACCACTTCAAGCTCTACTCTGAAAAAATTTTAGTCTCAGAAACCTATGAAATTCAGAACAAAAATTTGAATTCAAGTGCTATGTAATTATTTACTGATAAAAGAAAGTTTAGAAATAAAGAAATAAAGTGTTCTACTAACCGTGGAATAAAAATTTGTAAGGTCTTAAAGAAGAAAATCCCACCTTGATTTATTGTTATTTTATTACTTGTTTATAAATAGGACAAATGCTCTTTTCAGAGAGAGGGAGAGAGGGAGGGAGAGAGAGACAGAGAGAGAGAGAGAGAGAGAGGAGAGAGAGAGAGAGAGAGAGAGAGAGAGAGAGAGAAAGAGAATACAGATTTCTTCTGGTGAAGAAAAGGGTGCCTTCCAGATCTCCAGATCTAATTTCTTTACTTTGTATACCTAAATGTCTCCCATTTCTCTCAGTGTTTTTCCTGGGTTTCTGTGCTTTGCTCCATATAGTATATTCATCGCTCTGCAGACTACCCGGTCCACAGAGGCTTCTCATTTATTTGTTAAATGAATGGAATAAATGAAGCCAAAAGTCTCTATTTGGCCTTGGTTGGTTCAATCCAAGCCAATCTTCTGCCTCATTTCAGAGGATCTCTCAATTTTAGGATCAGAACTTACCTCAGAACCTATGAAACAAAGCTGTCCCTGACTTTCTCTAATAGTGGATAATGGATCACCACACAATGTAGCACCTGTTTTTTAGGTTTGCTTGCATTGTACTCTGGTTGTTTTATGTGGACAAGTCATGTTTTCCAGCCGGAGTATCAGGTCTATAAGGGCAGTGCTTGTCATCACATAATATCAGTTTACTTGCTTCTCACAACATGTCTATTTAAATCTATAAATTCCATGTGACGGTCACGCCTTTCTGTGGTGGAACATTCCAGTCCAATTCCATCTACAGGCACTTGAGCGTGAGTAGGGAGACAGAGATGCTGTCTTTTGGGGGGGGGGGTTGCTGCACCAGGTGAAATCATCCTATTTCAATGTGGGCATTCAAAGCCAACAAAGAGGCCGTGTTGCTTTATTCCCAGAGGCTGCTGATTGCCCATTTTAGTGATCTGAGTCCATCATCTCTTTTTTAGCCGGTCACAAAGGGCCAGTTGTAAACAACCACTGTCCAAATTGATCATATTACCCAGGAGATGAGCAAACGCCAGGTATAATCTCAGTTAGTGTCTGGAAGGCTTAAAATACAGCCTGTGATGTAAATCAGAAGCAAAGACCATAAAAAAGTAGGTTGATTTCCTCTTACTTAGCATTCAGTGGAATGAATCATTTAAATACTCAGTGATTTTTTTTTTTTAACAAGCTTTCAACATAGAGATTAATGAGGCTTTTTTTCTCCTCTGCTTTCTGTGTACATAAGCCCACAGTTGGCTTATCTGTAGGCAATATGTTGCCATCTATATGGTAGGATTTGAAGTATACTGCATAGTCTCCAGACTTCTCCCTTGCTGGCCTACTACAGTGTAATCTTTAGAGTCATTTATTTTGAATAAGGCATTGCCTCTAGAAAATTTTTATGAAAATGATTATTACCTGGCAGAGACAAGGGAAATTATTAACAAAGAGTAATTCATTAGGTTGCTTAATTTTCACTCAGCTTTGGCACCATCACTGCTCCCTGCTTCCACTAGGAATAAGTAGGCGGGAAGAAAGGGAAAACTCATCACTCTGGGGTAGAAAATTATAAAACCACCTTTATTCAACTTATAATTAAAGTTAGAGTCAATAAAAATTTAGAAACACCCAAAAGGAAATGTTAGATCTTGTTGTGAGAATATATGAGCCATCATTAATTTTCCCCTCCTGTCTATGTTAGGATCATAACAGGGAGTCATTCAGAATTCCTTTCGAGCCTTAATGTATGGCCATAAGAAGGTGAAAATACATCAGTCTTCCACAAGGATCAGAGACTTAGAGATCCACGCCAATCATAAGAGACCAGAGCTCTACACCAAGCATTGGGACTCCCAGCTCAGAGATGCAGGTGTTGCATAGCTTATCCCTGGTGAGGGGTGTGAAAGTTCTCTCTTTCCTGCCACTGAGTGTCTCCTTTTTAAATCTCAGCAACCTTTTCGAATGTCAAATTCCAACAACTGACAAAAGCATCTCAGTACATAAGCCCCCTGAGGGCAGAAGAGAGACAGTGTGTGTGCATCTGCCATTAGGAGAAGGGCAAAGGAAGTCTCCCACAGACCAAGTCAGATTAAACCCGAGAGTGCCAATTAATTATGCTGCAAAAAGATTGTGCCTGAAGTTCACACTTAGATTTAGTACCTGCTTTTATAAATGAAGAACACTTTTTGAGACTAGAGGTGAAAGGATAAAATGTTTGAAGAAATCAGAAGCACACTGTTATTATTTTTTATTATTTATTTTTGTGGAGTAATGAAGAGAGGAGAGAGAGGATTCGAATTCCACATTCTCAGGCTGGTCTGAGGTTTGAGGTACAGATTCACTTGGTCTCAGTTCAACACCTATGAATTGACTGCCCTATGACCCTTCTATCAAATTCCCCAAACTCTTTCTATAGATGCGCTTACCTTTCTTAATGTGATGGCTCACCTCTTGACCTGTCAGAGGCTCAGGAAAATGCTGCACACGTTTTCACGGGACCTACACCCAGGAGAGGTCACTGAAACACAGAGTGGGAATGAACATGTGCCTGTAGCCTGATTCCAATGTCCCAGTTTTTTATGGTCGTTGCGATGTTTGCTTGTATTTAAAAATTGTTTTTTGTAAAGTCAGCCTTGGAAAACCTGATCATTTCTTTGTAAGCAACCCATCTACAGAATTAATAGGTCTGTGGGGTCAATTAAGAAGAAAATCTCTAAGGCACCATATCCCTTAAAGTGACCCAGGATAACTACCTCGATTGCCAAATAATTAGCTTTGCATTTGACAATGTGCCTAAAGTTGAACTGTTTTAAGGTGAATTAAAGGATTGTGTGTATATGGTGTCATAGTGGTATATGTGTGGAGCATATGAGAATGTGTGATGGTGGCTTTGTGTGTGTCTGCGTATGTATGTGAAAATGCTAAATTTTGTATTTTCACTGCTTAGTAGAATGAATAGAAAGAATACTATTGTATGTTTTTAGGAAAATTGTTCACTTATATTCTTGGCATTTTCAAGTATCTGCTACTGGGTCAAGTGAAAACTGGACTCCGCTCTACCTTCAGTTAATTTACTCTTCTATTTAGTTCTATCAAGCAGCTCAAATGTTGATAGACCAGTATGTGGTACTGACAAGACAGCAAAGGGTCCTAGAAAGGTCACAGGCTTTGGGGACTTGTTTTCTGGCCTTGACATTTTGTCCTATTGTGTAACACTTCAGATGGCTGTTATGAGAAAAAAAGCTAGGCGTCTCAAGGAAAGTGCCCAGCATGTGACCTATTATTTAGCAAGTTTCCAACAACTGGATCATCTCTTTCTACCTGACATATTGGGCTGTTGTTCTTCTTACTTTAGAAGCCACAGTGTGATTTCTTTTTTGACATTCTTACCCCCCTTACCAAATCTTTTTGTTTTCTAAATAAAACTAACGACAAGATATACCCTGCTATGGCTTGAATGTCCTCTCCAAAACTCATCTAGAAACTAAAAAAAAATTTTTTTTTAAATTTTAAAGATACAGGGCACAATTCAGGGTTAGGTATACAAACGTTGATTATACAGGTACCCTTGTTGATGAGGTGTGCTCCTCCCTCCCCTAGTAGTTGCCCTCAACTGCTGATCCCACCCCCCCCCGGCAGTTTCCCACTACTGCCAATCCCTTTCTTATAGTATTATGATAATTGTTCAAGATCCCCTTATGGGTGAGAACATACAGTACTCTGTTCTTTGTTTCTGTGATAGGTCATTGAATGTGATTGACTCTAAATTCATCCAAGTTGCTGCAAAACCCATATGTTTGTCCTCCTTTATGGCTGCATAATATTCCATTGTGTATATGTACCACATTTTAAAAATCCAATCCAGCTTCGATGCGCAGCATGGTTGGTTCCATGTTTTTGCTATTGTGAATTCATCTTGAAATTTAATTGCCATTGTTACAGTAGTAAAAGGTGGGACCATTAGGAAGTGATTAGCCTGTCCTCATGAGCAGATTAAAGTTGTCATCACGAGAGTGGGTTCCTGATAAAAGTAAGTTTGTCCCTCTCTTTCTGTTTCTTGCTGTTGCATGCTTTTTTGCCCTGTGATGCCTTCTGCCATGGGATGACACAGCAAGAAGACCCTCCCTTCTATCTTGGACTTCAAGAAGCAAGACGACGTGGCCCCTTTATCTTGAACTTCTGGCCTCCAGAACTGTGAGCCAAATAAATTTCTTTTTAAAATAAATTACCCAGTATTCTGTTATAGCAACACAAAATGGACTTAGACACTTCTCCCACTAGCATGTATTTCTGACTTGAGGAAATATTTTCTCATGTCCACTGTGGAAACCTTAGATTCTGAGTTTTAGCCTTAGGGCTCCATTGAGAAATCACATGATTTTGAGCAAGAATTGCAGGGATTGTATGTCACTGTTTTCTTCACACTAGCATAAAAATTAACCTTCAAAGGCCCCTAAATCAAATGCTTATGCTGGCCCACAATCAGCTCTCCTCTGTGAATTCTGACTGCCATTAGAGTTGCATTGCTCTGGAATTATTTATTCCATGTTAGTAACATCTCTTCAAACAGATAGCTCTAACTGTGCAGGGTCCATGCCATATCTTTTCTGCAGTGTTTTCTACAATAAACATGTTTATTGGCTGGTGGATGATGTTGGCAATTTTATTATCTAGGGAGTAATTATCTAGAATGTGGACTGCTGCATTTGGTTCTCTTGCTTTTTCTTCTTTCCCTGCCACCTATTTTACAGCTCCAAACCCTTACACCAGACAATGGGAGGAACAGAGAAAACACAATCTGGTCTCTTGGTCTACTCTTTGATGAAAGAGAAACCATTGCCTAAAATGAGATTTTTTAGTTATCTGTGGTTTTTCAATTATCCATGCATTCTTTATTACTATTGGCAAGGTTCTTCTGGAGAGAACCTCATGAAAGCTTTACACAAGAACAAGGATTATTACAGAGAGGAAGGGTTAAGTATAACATACAGAATTAAATGTAAGTACTACAGCTGTTCAGCTGGGTATAATAATACACACCTGATGCTATTTATATTCTGATGTCCTAGCAGCAGCTGCTAAGAATTTTTAACAAAGAGAGTACTGAATATTTGCATAACTAATTCCAAATTTAGGAACTTGCTTTATTTTTGTTAATAATGGAAAGGAGAAGGAGAAGGAAAAAAAATCAAGACTACATAATTGGTGGAATCAGTAAAATGCTCACTTGCTTCTTTCTCTCTTTCTCTTTCTCTCTGTCTTCCTCACTTCCTGCTTTCCTCTCTCCCTTCCTTTACAGCTAAGGGTGGGGCAAAGGAGAAGGACTAAGAGGAGCCATGTATGTCACAAGTTGCAGTTCTGCTGGCCTCTGCCATGATGACAACTGGGAAAATATTCCTAACAGCTCTCACGTCTCCATTTCAATAGCTACCAACATCGCACTGTCCTAACACTGGAGTACCACGGGCCAGTCCACATGCTATAGAACATTTCGTAATATAGCTTTTATTTAACAACAGCAGACAGTCTGAGCACTGTGGGCACATTTCCCATATGGCATCTCATGGCAGAAACATGGGCTTTGCCAAAACATTGGCGACCTTACATATATTCACAAAAATATTGAAACACAATCTCAGAGAATCATTCATCAAAACCACAGAGCTCTCCACTAAAGGAGGGCAGTATCATATTATTTGGATAAGAAGTAGGCAAATTTCTCTACTCGTAGGCTATGCTGAACAATATTTACAAAGGATCATTCCCCCACTGCTTATCAAATGCTTTACTGGTTATAGATACATTGTCCCAGTAAACAGAGTAGGCTACTTTATAATGGGAAAATGACTGCCACCGTCTGTAGGCATTGTAGGAAGATAAACCCACACTGATCATCCCAAAAAGGGGAGAACTTTTTCTGGCAATTCCATTATCCTGAGTGGAGCAACATATTTTATCTGTAAATGTATTGAACTACTGAGTTAGTTCTTAGGATTTAGAAAAAGACTGCTTAATAATAGATGCTGGTCACTTGTTGGTGAAGTTGTTCAAGCCGATTACCTTAAGCAAGGGAAAACTAAGATTTTTAAGACCAGTGTAATTAGTTTGCCATAGTACAAAGAAAAATGCAGTTCACTCAGACTGTGCCACAAAACTTACCAGGCCCTAGTATTTAGCCAGGTGCTTTGTAAATACTTATTACTTATTCAAGGAAGAAGCAGGAGACTAATCAGATGACACAGTGCATGTATCAGTCAGCATAGGTGACAGGCTATGATGAAAACATCCAAATCCAGTGGCTTCACACAGTGGAGATTTATTTCTTGCTCAAGTCATGGTCTAATGTAATGACTGGGATTTTCCATATGTTTTCTAAGACCTTAAAGTACATACTTCATGGAATTCCCTGGATCCAGCTGGCTAATAAAGAAGAAAGAGAACATAGAAAAGGCACAGCAATTCTAAATTGCCTTGACGTGGAGGTGACACATATTACTTCTTCTCAGGTTTTATTGTGACAGGACCCTATCAAATTACAGGGGTCTGGAAAACACAAACCATGCACCAAAGAAGACAAGAACTCAGGTAATGTTAAGCACTATCTGTCTGTCACAGTGCACCCCTTTGCTTTGGCAATAGCAATACCTTTGGTATCATAGGATAAGCCTTTCTTTCAAAAAAAATTATGAGATTTAGGTAGGGCGTATTGCCAACTTAACTCCATGTGGTAATCTGTAAAAAAAAAAAAAAGAGAGAGAGAGAGAATTGCAGGCACAACAGAGGTGCTATACAATTTTCCTCCTGTATTACCTTCTCTCAATATACATTTCAACCCTGAATACTGCAGCTAGGGTATCAATATTTCAGGAGGACAGTAGGGAATTCACTACCAGTCAGATCTTGTCAAGTGAGTATACACCACAGGCCCTTGATCTCGGCCTGCATAGCTGGTTAAGAGGGTTGTAAATTTCAAGGCAGTGCCATTCCCAATTGCAGCGGCACCTCATATTTCATTTCTAGCTTCTTGGTGAGAGTGTCTCCTCCCACTGGCATGGCATTTAGATTGTTTTAGTGGCTCCTAAGACGGGTGTGAGGAGAACAGAAAAACTCCTTTGAATTGTAATCAGTCTGTCTCCAGACATAATGCTAGCAAAGATGCTTAAACAGCACTCTGTAAAGATGTTAAGAAAATATTTGTAGTGCTTCACACACACCTATAGACAAAAAACAGTTCTTGTTGCTGTAGAAGCAGCAACACTGTACAGCCTTAATTAAAGCATCATCTGACCTGTTTTTTTTTTTTATGCTACAGTTGCAGAATCCTGCTGAAGAAAAGGATTAATTACAGATGAGCTGTGTGTCATGATAATTAACTATTGCAGCTTCTCTTATTTGCCACATTCTGGTACTTTTTCCGCTTTAGTAGATTCAAGGCATGAGAATTTTTTATCACATCCCTTGCCTACAGTCCCCGATGGATTTGTCACACATAAATTTGCACAGCATATACAAAATATTGAACCATCAGCATTTTTTAAATCCATGCACATTGGAACATAGAGCGAAGTCAAGCATGTAATAAGGCAAAAAGTCCAACATATAGTAAGGAACAGGTATAGAGATATCAAAGGGATCTTGAGATGTAGATAAAGCAGACTGAGAAAGGATCCTGAAGTGAGGATGACATAACTGGCTTTGAAAATATTGAACACGTGTTGAAAGGAGGCCATACATGGAATCCAGATGAACATGGTGAGACAAGACCATCTGACCCTGATCTGATTGAGACATGGATTTTCCAGTTAATACAAGGCAAACGCATGTACTGTCAATGTCACATCAAGTTGTACAGTTTTGCACGGGATGCATAACTTCCCAAAGCATCTGTAATCTTATAAGATGCATAATTATCTCTGCTTGAAAGGATCCTATTAACCTTACTGTTGATGGCTAAGAGTACATGCATCACCACCTTGTCGTTCTCTTCTGTATTGATTTGTACTCATCTTGGTAGAAAGCTGTGAGTAGTTAGCCAAGGTAATAAGTGATGATTTTCTTTGATTTTGGAGCTTTTCCGAAGAATCATCCATTCTGATGCTGCAGGGAGCTTGGGTCATGGGCTACAGATTCCCTTTGATCATCCTACTTCTGGTATATCTGCAAATGGCTTTCTCACTTACATTTTCTAGCCCTATCTTTTTAAAATTTTATTTTATTTTAAAGGTGTGGGGGTACAATTCAGGGTTAGGTATACAAATATTCATTACCAGGTACCTTTGTTGATGAGTTGTGCCCCGCCTCCCCTGGCAGTTTCCCTCAACTGCCAATCTCATTCCCCCTCTGCTGGCAGTTTCCCACTACTGCCAATTCCTTTCTTATAGTATTATGATAATTGTATAAGGTCCACTTATGAGTGAGAACATATGGTTCTCTGTTCTTTGTTTCTGTGATAGATCACTGAGTATGATAGACTCTAAATCCATCCAAGTTGCTGTGAAGTACATATGTTTGTCCTTCTTTATGGCTACATAATATTCCATTGTGTATATGTATCACATTTTTTTTTATCCAGTCCATCTTTGATGGACAGCATGGTTGGTTTCATGTTTTTGCTATTGTGAATAGAGCTGCAACAGACATGCGTGTGCAAATATCTTTTTGGTAGAATGACTTGAGTTCCTATGGGTATATTCCCAATAGGGGGTTTGCTGGGTCACGTGGAAGGTCAATTTCTAGTTCTTTCAGAAACCGCCATACTGTTTTCCAAAGAGGTTGCACTAGTTTGCATTCCCACCAGCAGTGTAGAAGCGTTCCTTTTTCTCTGCATCCTCACCAGCATCTATTGTTGTTTGTTTTATTAATGATGGCCATTCCTACTGGGGTTAGGAGGTATCTCCCTAGCCCTTCAATAGTTGTGTAAGTATGTAATTCTCTGTACTGAATTTCCATCTAATCAAAATACTTAGAATGGTTTCAATTTTCCTAATTAAATCCTGATTCTACATCTGGCTATTTCTGAATAATTATGTGTAAGATAAAATTTTTTGTAAATAGTCAAAAATTCAATTTGTTTGAGGTGAAATGTTTCATAACATACATAATTCTTTTAAAACATAAATTATCTCATCTATCCTTTCAGAATAACTTGCACATAGGCTATATTATCCACTATAAATGTCGAACATTAATCCAAAGTCACAACCAGAGTGATCCTATCTCTTAACTTTATCAATGTTTCATTTTGGAAGAAGGCAAGCTATAGATAAATAATTAACAAATAAAATGTCATTTGATTTTTTAAGAAAATACACGCCCCATGTTTTCTTTTTTTTTTGAGCTGGAGTCTCATTCTGTCACCAGGATGGAGTGTAGTGGCACTCTCACGGCCGCCCCAGCATTGATCTGCTGGACTCTGGTGATCCTTCCACCTCAACCTTCCAAGTAGCCAGAACTACAGGCATGTGCTACCCCACCTGGTTAATTTTTGATTTATTGTAGGGAAAAGATCTCGCCAAGTTGCCCAAGCTGGTCTCAAACCCACAGGCTCAGGCAATCTACTCGCCTTGTCCTCCCAAAGTGCTGGGATTACAGGCTGAGCCACTGAGCCCTGCAACTTCCCATGTTTTCTAAAGAACTATTTGACTCTGCCAAGTTACTAGATAAACTGTACTGGATAGAGAGGTGGGAAATGTGGATTCTGCCAACATCTAATTATATGACCATTTGCTAGTCATTTATAATTGTGTCTCCCACATATAAGATCCTGAGAATATACTCAATGATTTATCCAAGGTCAAAAATGTATTACATTTAATTATATAAGTATATATTTTGAAATAAAATACCAGTTATGAACAGTCATAATTTATGTTAAAACATTAAAATTTATAAAAGATAAGGACTATATGGCTGATCTCAAAGGTCAGAGTTCTGGCTGTTTTTCTGCCTTGGAAATAGTATATGTTTTGCTCTCCTAAAAAAATCTGAAATTCACACACACACATTCTTACACATATATATACTACAGTTAAGAACAATTGATGGACTTTGGTGGTGATAATTTAGAATAACAACACTAAACATTTATTCTTTGTAAACTTTTTTTTTTTTAGTTGAAGTCTTACTGTGTCACCCAGGTTGGAGTACAGTGGCACTCTCATGGCCACCCCAGCATCAACCTGCTGGGCTCTGGCAATCCTTCTGCCCCAGACTTCCAAGTAGCCTGAAGTACAGGTGCGCACTACCACACCCGGCTAATTTTTAAAATTTACTGTAGAGATGAGGTTTCGCCAAGCTGCGCTGGTCTCAAACCCGTGGGCTCAAGTAATCCACTCGTCTCGGCCTCCCAAAGTACTGGGATTACAAGCTGTGCCACCGAGACCAGTCTGTTCTTTGTAAACTTTAATTGTAGGCAGACCTCTTGAGTTCAAAGTTATTTGGTACACACATACATTGGTAAACACATAACAGAGGAACATAGAATTCTTCTCCAAAGTGAAACAGATAAACATGAATATGACTTTAACATTGTTTCTCAGATATGCTTAAATAAAAATACAAGAAGCTAATTAATTTTGGGAGATAATTTAATAATGACGATGTGAACTCTAAAAATATTGTTTAATCTTCCTGTTAGGACAATAGTTCTTTTCTTTTATTAATGTAGCATTTTTTAAATAGGGTTTTTCTTACATTTGTATTAGGTATTTCAGTTTATTACAGTAGCTATTTTGATCTTGGTAGAAATCCATTTGTTTAGATAAATGTAATTTTATTATTTTTATTAAAAAAGATATTATTCTACTCATTTTACAGGAGAAAACTGGTATTTATAGAGTCTAAATTATTTATCTAGACCAGGCCAATTAGGTAACAGATGAGGCAAGTAACTAACATCTAGTTCAGTGTTCTTCCCACTATCCTGTGCCTCTATTTCCCCATATATACAAGAGATCTAAGCCTTGTTGCTTTGAACTTCACTTTCATGCTTCACTGGTCAGGAGTGAGGTTTGGCCAGGCTGGAGACAAGAGAAGGACATTCTCATGTAGAGCAATAGGTCCCTGAGGCTAATGTGTGGTCACAGCAGTAAACCAGGTAAGAAATATAGATGATCAGAAGTCTAATACTGGGACAAATGAAAACATGAAAAGAAAAATGGTGTAGTGATCATAATAAAGGCAGTGCTCAGATCCCTGGCTGCAGGGAGCATAGCTGACCACCTCAACTGCTACAGTCTAAAACTATTACTAAATGTAACCGGAAGACATCTTTCAGATGGACTGTTTCCAGACAGTGAGACCACAACAGGAATACCAAGATAAGTCTTTTCCTGACAGGCCTGCTCCTAGAAGATATAGGAAGCCTCTGACTGGTAACTTTAGCTAGAGCATTCCTCATTGGCTCATTCCAGGGTGGTGACAGTGAAGGTGGTAAAGAAGTGATTGAATTCTGTATGTTTTGAAGGTAGGACTGAGATAATTCACTCACAGTTTGGATGTAGAGTATGAGAGAAAGATAAAAGTCAAGGTTGCTTCTAAAGCTTTTGACCTGAGCAACTTGGAAGATGGACTTAACATCTGCTAAGATGGAGAAGGCTGTAAGTAGAGCATGTTTCCAGAGGTGGTGGGGAAAAAGAGATCAAGTGTTCAGTAGTTTTGTAGTATTGAGTTTGAGGTATCCAAGACAGTCAAGCACATATAACAAGTAGGCGGTTTGGTGTATGATTCTGGAGTTTAGGAAAGAGGTCCAGACTAGAATTACTGCATATATTTGGGAGCCATCAGCACATAAATGGGGCTGAATGAGATCACTGATATGTGAGGGAGGAAAGAGGAGATAAATGGTCCTGGAAGTTAGAGAAAAGAGGTAGGAACTAGCAAAGAAGCCTGAGAAGGGGTAACATATAAAGCAGGAGGAAAACTGAGAAAACAAAACTGAACACTCTCTGAGACACACCTAAGCACTTGGGAAGATCAGAGTTGCAGACCTGAGTATGAGTTATAAGAATATTCTTCACTACAAAGACATTTGAATTGACTGAGATGTTGAGAGCAAGACTGACATTTTGAAGTTTTAAATATTTGCTATGGGATATGAATAGACAACAATGCTTTGGTTTCAGAGTAGAAAATGCAACTCGAGCCAGCTTTAACAACAGGGAACTCTCTTGGTTTCTAAAATCTAATATTTAAAATGTTCAATGATAATGTGACCCAGTTGCTGAGTAACGTCACTTAGGACACAAGTTGTTTCTGGAGCTAGCTTCCCTCATAATTTCCAGACCCATTTTAATAGCATCTAGATAGTGTTAAATCTTATAATTCATTTTTGGTGGGACAGAGTATCTTTTATGTTTTATGGTAATTACTGGGAGCGAGAGCAAGCTCCTTTCCAGGAATCCTCCAAAATAAAACACTTGCCCAAATTAAACTCATATCCACCCTTGTGGCCAAGGAGATAGGATGCACAGATTTGCTAGAACCATTCAGCACCCTCCCTGCAACAACACTGGACCTGGGGTAGTCCTGCCTCCATCTGCGACCATAAGATTAGAAGAGAGGAGGAAATGAAGCTGGGGAGATCCATTATGGTCTGTAAGATAGCTAGACTTCTTGCTGTTAACTGCAACATGAGATTGAGGATGATGAGTTTTAAAACACAAGTAGCTGTCCCATAGGAGCATGATAAAGAAATTCTCTAACAGCCTAGATAACTCTAGGATATATTAGTGAAATTTGATTAAAAAATAGATTAAATATTCCCAGAGAAAGTGACTGCTTCTTCTTCTTCAAAGTTAAAAAAAGGTTAGTCTCAAACGTGAACTATGCCTCTGAATTGCCAGATTCCCACCCCAAGACTTCCTGAATCAAAATACTTGGAAGGGGGGTTCAGGATCTATATCTTTCAGCAAGCTTGGCAAATGACTCTCATGTAGCCAGATGGAAGGCTTTGGGAACTAATAGCTAGGGCTCACGCAAAGCCTGCCTTTAACAATAAAGAGTATCAGAACTCTGGACTATGATATCAATACCAAAGGAAGTTCAATCTCCATCATTGTGAATGAAGAGAAAAAGCATTAATGCTTCCTGGTGGCGTAAGACTTTCTTGATAGATAAGAAATACAGATTTTGTTGGAAATTCATGTTCTTCCCTGCCTTTACACATCCTTTTCAGGCTGTGGATGACATGATTTGATTCATGCACCTTTCCAAGTAAGCTGCACATCAGAGCCAAAGAATTAAGAGTGAATGGTAGTAGCTCTACAAGGATAAGCCTAGAAATCTAAATTTAGGTCTTCAATTAAACTCCAAATTTCTCACAGCTATTGTCTTTTGGTGTTCTTACTGTGTGTTAAGCCCTATTCTAAGGTTTTATATGAATTAACTCATTTAACCCTCAAAACCATCCTCAAGGATAGATGCTATTATTAGCTCTATTTTTTAAATGAAGAAACTGAGGCACAAAAAGACGAAGTAACTTTACTGTATTGACCCAGCTAGTCAGTGGTTCCAGGACTTCCATATGGGTTAGTGTCAGGCAGAGGGAGTCTGAGTTTAGAAGTGCTCCTTGGTGACATTAAAAGTGTAGGTCATGTGCTCACAAAATGATACAGTGCCAATTAATTCTGGACAACGGGGAGCTATCTTGAGATCATTTGGGTCATTAACACACACCTCAGTCTATTTGGGGTGATATAACAAACTATCTGAGACTGTGTAATTTATAAACAACGGAAATGTATTTCTTATAGTTTTGGAGACTGGCAAGTCCAAGATCAAGGTGCCAACAGATTTGATGTCTGGTGGGGGATCTGTTCCTCATAGATGGCAACTTCGTGCTGTGTCCTCACATGGTGAAAGAGCAAACGGGGCTCATGGGCTCCCTCAGGACTCTTTTATAAGGGTACTAATCGCATTTATGGGGGGCAGAGTCCTCATGACTTAATTGCTTCCCAAGGTCTCTGCCTCTTTAATACCATCACCTTGAGAGATAGGATTTCAATATGTGAAGTGTTTTGGGGGAAGGACACAAACATTCAGGCCATAGCAACACATTACATAGAAGCCCCATTAAAACACAAGTAGGAGGGGACAGAATGATATCTATCTATGTATCCATCTATCTATCCAGTGCTATCTATCCTGACACACTGTGATTTGACATTTAATCTAGCCAAATGTGGCATCGAAAGAGCCTCTTGATGATGTTTTATGGTATTTCAGATAGAACCATTTTACGTGTTTTAGGGGAAGGGGTGCAGAAAATTTGAATGTTGGGATTGGATTTATACCAAAAGAAAAGGGAACTGGATTGCTAATGAGGGCAATGACTTCCCATCACAGCATAAGGGGTGGTTTGTGAAGGAGTAGGCCATGTGAGGCAAAGCTTTGCTAATGCAAATTGATTCCTGGAGGGCTTCCAGGTCACAGAGGGCTGGGCGATTATCGCTGCTGTTGGAATAGTTTTAGATAATGAATGGTAACCATTAGACACTGAAAGTTCTTGGCTTTTGGACATTTATACAGCATGTACTTATGGCATATTTCAATAACAGTTCAAAATAAAATAGAGCTCATTCAGTTCAGGTTAGTTTGCTGAAGAATGCCATTTCTAATGGCTGTGACTTTCTTTGTGTGGTGCTTTTGATAGAAGTAACACTATACTTTATTCCATGCGTTAAGGTAGGTGGTCCTTTGGGTTTCTGATCCAGGAATTGATTGATAATTGATTGATCCATTGATTGATTAATTCATTCCTTCATTTCCCTAACCCATTTCTTGAGTAAGGGAAAAAGATACAGATGATGGAAAATGGCTTGGATTGTTTAACTTCCCCAGAATGGTCTGGTGGGTTATGCTCAAACAACCATCCATATCAACATCTGACATTGTTCTGAATGACTGGGCCAAAAGCCTTTTTAACATAGCTATAACCATAGAGCAATAAAGATCATTTATCCCCATGAAACAATACTAGCTTTGCTTTTCCTAACCAAATGTCTTACTGTCTTGTTTTTCTTAAGCATAACCTTTCTCTTTGCTTTCACGTTTTAATCCACTGGTAAACTTTTATGGCCTTTTCTATTTAGTCACCTATCCTCGAACAGCTCCTGCAAGGACAGCTCTGCACATGTCTTGAGTATAGCAAAGTAACACAGTCACCATTAGTAGCTATGCTAAAGGCACACAAAATGCTTCTCAAACATAATCTGACCTAATTGTTACCACAGTTCTCAGTTAGGTATTCTTTCTTTTCATGTAAAAGATAAAGCACTCAGGGTCTAGGGTTTAAATGACCTGCTTAAAGTCTCCCTGCTGGCAAGGGGAAGAGTGGAAGTTTGAAAGAGGGGCTTCTGTGGCCCCAAAGTCTTTGTCCTTCACACTGTACTGAATTTTACCATACAGAATCAGTACTTTGAAATTCATTGCATTTTGTTTCCTTTTAAGGTAATAGCCATTTTATTTTTTCTGGCTGACTTTCTGTAATAACTTTCCAGTGTGGTGACTCATTGATAAGTTTTTCCTTTGAAATTCTTTCTTTGTAGATGTTGAACTTCTCGGCATTGGCCTCCTAAAACTCTTTTTTTTGTATTCAGGAGGAAACACATAGTCATCCCCCATACATCTCCACCCTGCTTGGCACTTTCATTGCTAGTATTTCTGTCAAACTCTTACTCTCCCTACTTATCATTCTTACCCTTTAGTTCTATATGACTGGAAAGAAATGTGCTAAGAAGAAATAAAAATTGGGGGAAAAAGTGTTTTGGGGTAGGAATAGATGAAGAGTTGGTGGGAAAATATATCCATGTTTATTGTCTAGCTACCTGTAGGAAACTCAGGTATATGTATTGAATTTGCACATTTCCAAAGCTCATGGACATGTCTTAGAATTAAGCATGTTTTATTATATTATCCAGATTTAAATGCTGCATAGAAATTCAAGAGCCAGGCGGAGACTTAAATAAACCGTTGGATACAAGAAATAGTTTCCGTCCATTTGATCTTTGCACTTGATGTTGAAAATTGTACTTCAGAATATTGTATAGCTAACAGGTCAAATACTGTTCTAAAGATAGGAAACCTGGTGGTTACATGCCATCTAAATGCACAGGCTCAAGGAGATGTAAGTAAAACCACTTAACAGTTGCTCCAAGTGTACTGCTATAAAAGAGCACTGTTAAAAGATGTCATTAGAATGCAGGGCTATCCTAAGTAACATAAATCACTGTGTCGCTTGTTGTCAGGTTCCTATCTCTTCTTTCCGCATGCTGGACGAGTGTAAATAACTTCATTTCTATTTTTTTATATAAATAAACTCTAAAGCCAAGCTTGGTTCCGAGACCAGAGAAAGGCTTGCTAGATTCCAATTCTCCTTTTTGTTGTGAAATAATGACATTTTTTAGACTATGATATTTCAACAATGTTGTAGGAATCCTTATTGCCTAATTGGAACATACTAAATAGATGAGGAAGCTCTGGGAGAGATGTCTCTCTACACATTCTTTTGAACTGATAACACACTGAGTTGGCATGCTCTATCTCCCATGCTTGCAATGTGGACATTAGAATCTTTCTCTTCAAAATGTTCCATTCATCCCTTCCTGTTTGACACCACTCTTGTTGCTCCGGTCTCTCATTATTCCAATTGTGGTAGTCATGTAATTCAACTCATGTCTCTGGTCGTCCCCGTCTTCAATTCATATTCCATAAGACTTCTGGAGAGATCTTGAGCAAATATAATCTGTTACTTTCCTGCCTAAAATAAGGCAGTGGCCATCTAATGTCTACGATATAAAATTTAAAAATTTCAACATAACTTAAAAATAGTTTATCATCAAACCTTAGTTTAATTTTCAAGTCTGATCTCCTGAATTCCCCACCACTTTCTCACCACACCATGTAGCATATATTTTAGCCAAATCAGATCACTAGGCATTTCCTGATTATACCACATTTCTTCACTGCTCTTGTTTTGGTGCTTTCTTCCTTGTGTAATGGGATTTTCTCCACTGTCAGTTAGATGAGATGTTGCTCATTTATATCTTGCTGGGTGTCAACTCCTCTCTGAATCCTGTCATGTTAATCCCAGGAGAATTAGGTGGCAATTGTATAGCATCCACTTTTGCATTTGCTTCCTCTGATGTTGACTGGGGGAGTTTGTTAATCCAGGTGACTATAAACCTCTTGAGGATGGAGTTTGGATCCTTTCACTTTTGTAGCCACACAAGCTAACACAGTGCCTATAACATTAAATGTACTCAATAACTATTTTTTTTGAATGAAAAAAAAACCTTGAACTCACCTGAAAAGTCAAATAAACTTAAATTGGCATGTTATTGTAAGGAGTACAAAGTTTGAAGGAATTCATGCCTCCCCATGAGCAACATGAGATACCTGTTGTGTATATGCTGCCCACAGTCTTCAACTCAGAAGGCGCATAAAGGCCGTTTGTCCCATGTTCAGTGACACTGAGATGGACGAGAGGGTTCTGATAGCAATAACCTGAGCCCTCATCAAAAGTTCATCAAAATTTCCTCTAGTGGTTTTATGTATTGGATATTGTTGTTGGACTCAATTATTTTATTAGCAACTATAGAATGATGATTTTAATAATCTATCATTCATTTTACATTTATTCATTGGAATTCTAGGATTTTGCAGCAGCTTGAATGGATTTAGAGTCTATAATACTGTGATCTATCACAAAACAAAGAACAGAGTACCATATGTTCTTACTCATAAGCAGACCCCGAATGTTTACCATAATACTATAAGAAAGGGATTGGCAGTAGTGGGATACTGCAGGGGTGGAGGTGGGGACACAACATCAATAAGGGTACCTGATCTCAAACCAGGCAAAGTGAGGACCAAAGGGAGGCCCAAACTTTACCTGTATGATGTCCACTTGCATACTTGATCCTGAATCATACCCCACATCTTCAAAATAAAATATAAGAAAAAAAGCAACTGTTCACACTGGAAAGGAAACATAATTATTAATTATTTATTGACAAATTTCAGAGT
>CAUYQG010092306.1:0-10426 GCA_963574415.1 Tarsius wallacei
TTCCATGGCAGACTCGAAGGGAAACCAAAGAATCACAACACAAAGAAAGTACATTAAGGCCAAAAGAGGGGATACCAGGGCTTCAAGAGAGACAGTAGACAACTGAAGGAACCAAGCTCAGGTGTGAGGCAGGAAGGTGCCTGTGTGACCTCACAGTGAGCAAGGCTGTATGTGGGAGGTGAAAAGGAACTTTTTTTTTTCGGTCAGCATCTCACTCTGTTGCCCAGGCTGGTGTCAAACTCCTGGGCTCAAGCGATCCTCCTACCTCTGTCTCCTGAAGTCTGGGATGACAGGCATGAGCCACTGCACCTGGCCGGAAAGTACTTTCTAAGTGTTGTGATTCTTTGGTTTCCCTTCGAGTCTGCCATGGAAATCCCATTCCCCTTGCCAGGGATTGGCTGCAGAATGGGCCTGAACCCAATTCTGGCCAATGGTGACTTCTGGAAAAAACTTCCATGCTTCTAAGAAGCAGTCACGGGAGAGAGAGCGGTCTTTTCTTCCCCTGGATGCAGCTGTGTCTGATACAGACATCTTGTTGCCACAAAGGGAACCAGCCGGAGGACAAAGCCTGAGGGTGGAATGCAGGGAGGTGGAGACCATCTGGGACCTTAAGAACTCTTAGGTCTTTCATGGTGCCACACCTGGAGCCCTCTACCTCTGGATTTCCTGTTGTGTGAGATAATATATTTCCTTGTATGCTTGAATCTGAGTTTTCTATGACTTGTGGTTAAAGCATGCTAACCAATAGAGTATTTTCTTTCTTTTCTTTTTTTTTTTTTGAGTTGGAGTCTCACTCTGTTGCCCAGACTGGAGTGCAGTGGCATGCTCCCAGCCACCGCAGCCTCAACCTACTGGACTCCAGCAATCCTTCCATCTTAGCCTTCCAAGTAGTCAGAACTACAGGTGCGTGCTTCCATGCCCAGCTAATTTTTGGTTTATTGTAGAGAAGAGGTCTTGCCAAGTTGCACGGGTGGGTCTTGAACCTGCGGGTTCAGGCAATCCACTTGCCTCGGCCTTCCCAAGTGCTGGGATTACAGGCTGAGCTGGGACTAGACTTTCTACATCAGTTGGTAGAAGCTTAGAGCTATTAAGATTTGGATATTGGACTGCGCCCAGTGGCTCATGCCTGTAATCTCAGCACTTTGAGAGGCCAAGGTAGGAGGATCGCTTGAGGCCAGCAGTTCGAGATCAACCTGGGCAACATAGCAAGATCCTGATTCCAAAAAAAGAAAAAGAAAAGAAAGAAATTAGTCAAGTATGGTGGTATGTGCCTATAATCCCAGCTACTTGGGAGGCTGAGGCAGAAGGATCACTTGAACCCAGGAGTTTGAGGCTGCAGTGAGCTATGATTATGCCTCTGTGTACCACCCTGGGTGCCAGAGTGAGAGTAAGAAGACTCTGCCTCTAAAAATAAAAATTTGTTTGACAGATTTGAGTATTGAGATATAACATATCTTCACAGGCTGGGGTCATTACTCCACAACTCAGCTGAGGTAGGAAAATGGTATTTCTCTGGTTTTTGTTTGTATTTTACTGTTTGTTTGTTTTGAATCAGGGTCTCACTCTGGCACCCAGGCTGGAGTGCAGTGGCACAATCATAGCTCACCACAGTCTCAAAACTCCTGGGCTCAAGTGATCCTCCTGCCTCAGTGAAGGAGACCAGAGCATAAGCTGACAAGGTCCTTGTGTTCTTGGCTTGTGTTCAAGGAACCAAGCCTATACTCCTTCATCTCGGAGCAGATGTGATGTGAGGGGCAGACAAGCACTGCCACTGTAGCAGGCCTTGAGTACCCCAGGCTTGTAGGCAACGGTCTCGCCTGGAAGCTCTGCATCCTAGCCAAAGGCAGGCTGTGAGGAATGCAGCCTGCTACACGAAGCAGTGTCTCAGATGCCCACACATCTAGATAAGGTCTTAGCTACAATAAAGCCCTAAGTACAAAAAGATAAACACAAAACAACTCGCCTTCTAATAACAGCATAATTCCACTGTGGTTCACTCATCTCCCCTAACCTTGATTTGTTACTTTATAATAAAGCAAAGTGACATGATGTCAATCACACCTGGTCCGGATGCCTGGCCCAGATGCTGATGCTGCTTGTTTTTACAATAGTCCCTTGTACAGTTTTGCCCTATATAAGAGACATACTAAATAATAAACGGGCTCTCACCTATTGAGGAGAGAGACTTCCCAATCCCGCTGTCTCTTGTCTTTCTTTCTCATTCCCTCCCCCTACCTCAGGCCCTGCTCTGTGGAGGCTGGACCTCTGCACCTCAGCCTCCCAAGTAGCTGGGACTATAGGCACACACGACTGGGCCTGGCTAATTTTTAAATTTTTTTGTGTAGATGAGGTCTTGCTATGTTGCTCCTGGGCGCAAGTGATCCTCCCACCTTGACCTCTCCAAGTGCTGGGATTACAGGCATGAGCCACCGGGCCCAACCTGATTGTTTCTAACTCAAAATATATTTGACTTTAGGCCCCGAATCCTGTTCCTTGGGCAAATTACTAGGCTGTCATTACAAAGTCTCACCCTATCCCCTGAAAGATGGTGCCTAATTGGGCACAAGTGTGGGGCACCTCCCACCCCCTTCCACACTCCCAGGGATGGTCCTCTGATGCCGCGGGTTCCTTCCAGTCGGTGTTTTTGCTGTTTGGGTCCTACCTGGGGTCCTAGAATCTGTGGGAAGACTGAAGACCAATGCCCGAGACCTCAATCCCCCTGATACCCGGCTGCTTCCTGGGGCTCTGGAATGAGCTCCGTTCTCACAGAGCTGGTCTCTGACTTTTGTTGTTGTTGTTGTTGTTTTTACTCTTTCTGGTCTCTGAGACGCTCCTCCCTTTCTCCTTTTGTCCGTCAGGACCCTTCCGTTCCCACCCTCTCCCCCCCTTTCTCCCTCTGGGTATCTGCATCTTCTTATCAATGAGCCTGGGCTTTTACTCTAGGCAGGAAGATCTATCATCTCCTGGCAGCTTCTGTTTTCTGTCCTGCAAGGATTGCTAAGGCAAGAACAAACAAAAAGCCTGACTTAGCAGGACCTGCTTGGAAAATGAAGGCAATGGAAAAATACAGCCTCAAATGAATGCCTTAATTATCTTGTCACAGGTACCTCAGAGGTGACAGGGGAGAACTCAGCCAATAGGAGGGCGGGATCTATGCTAAGTGGCAGCCAGTCAACCAATGAGTGAAACGGAGAGGAAGAAGGCAGATCCTTAGCACTGCCGGGGAAACTCTCCTGTTAACTTGAGGAACCTACCTGACTGCCTGAGAGCCTTACTTAGGACAGGGCTGCCTCTTTCTTATCTTGGTGTCCTTAAAAATTACACTTCAGTTCCCATAAGCCTTCTCTCTGGACTCTACCTTTGGTCACACACGGAGGGCTACTCTGTCCACTAACCTCACCAGGGAGTGGGCAGGATTCAATGAGCTACCTTGGAGAGGTTTTTGAGTTGTTCCAAGGGGGGAAGCCCTGGCAGCCCACTCCAACCCCTCCCTGGAGGTCCCTTGCAGCCTGGAGCTGCCGCAGCCCTCCAAGTGGCACTGGGTCTCCTGGGCTTCTGGACTCGCCCCAGAGGTAAACAAATCAGCAGATGCCCACCAGCTTGGATGTAGATAGTGTCTTCCCACCCAGAGCTGAAAGGACCTTTGAAATCAGTAGGGCCAACACCCTAATCTTATAGGGAAGAGCTCAAAGAAGCCAAACAACTTGACCAAGGTCACCTGGAGCTATAAAGGGAGACAACCGGGGCACCCGTCTCTCTCAGTCCTCCCTTGCCCCCATCCTGGGTCCCACCCCTTGATCCTAGCTGCCCTCTCCTGGGGAATGACTGACCTGTCCTATCTTATTGCTGTCTTCGAGACCAGCACACCTTGCCCTTCCGGCTGACTCCTGCTCTCTCCAAGCTGTTGAGCCTCAGATGGTTAACCAGAGGACATCGAGGGGCAGGTAGAGCCCACAGGACCCGATCTGGGCCGGGCTCTTGCTCAGTTTTCTTGGCCTCCTCAGAGCACTTGTGAAGGGAAGCGGGACTGGGGGTGACTCAGAGGTCAGCCCTGGGCGTTTCCTTGTTTGCAGGCATCCTCTGAGCATGCTCATCTGTGACTTTCTGACTGAAGTATTTTCAGCCTAGAGAGGACCTTCCATCAAACCATGGGGCAAACGGATCTGGGATCTTTTGCCTCCCATTGATTGGGAGACAAATCAATGGGATGGGTTGGTTTAATAACTAATCAATCATATATCTGAGGCTACCTGAAAATCCTCCACCATGTTCCAGTCACAGCCTGTGTATAGCACTTCATAATTCAGGATGCATGATTTCATTCACATTAGGAGATTCTTTGGGTACCATCACAGGCAGAGAAACTGTGAGTTGGCAAGGTTAGACAATCTGCCCTTTTAGAAGGAAGAACAGGCCTACAATTAAGATGGTCTCCTGGATTTCCAGCACAGTGACCATGTCCCTGCTCCACCAGGTACAGACTGGCTATGGGGTCTGCAGGGGAGTGGGGGAGGGGGCATAGTGAGGGGAGCTGCTGCTTTGGCAAAAGTGCTGACAAAATATTTGGAACTTTAGTCCAGGCGCAGTGGCTCACGTCTGCAGTCCCAGCACTTTGGGAGGTCAAGGTGGGAGGATCGCTTGGGGTCAGGAGTTTGAGACTGGGCAACATAGTGAGATCCCATACCTAAAAATATTTATATATTTTGGACTTTGGAAGCAGACTGGGGACTGTCCTGGTTGAAAGTCACTAAAATTAGCACAGAAGCAGCTCTGACTACTCCATGGTCCCCACCTCCAAGTTTCCCACCCTTGGCCTTGCTCTGAGTGAACCAGGTATTACTCCAGTCTGCCCGGCTTCCACCCCTGGGCTTCCTCAGACTGTCAGCTCCAGCCTCCTCCCGGACCCGGGAGCCTGTGGCTTCCCTACCAACTTCACATGGCCAGGAAGGGGCACACCTCTTGAGTGGATGACCAAGCACAAGTGACCCCATTTAGTTATTCTCCCAGGCTCAGCTGGTGAGGGAACCAAGGGCAAGAGCTACCAAGTGATCTCTACCCAAAGGCAAGTATCCCCACTGCAAGAGGGCCAGCCAAGGCTGCAGGGTCAAAGCTCGGGTTAACTAGGGCCAGGAACGTCCAGGCCTCTAGACAGAGGTGGGTCTCCTTCTGACCTCATGCTCCTCATGCCAGTTCACTCTTCCACCATCCAAGATCATGGCACTCAAGCTGGACTGGAGGAACACGGCCAGAGAGCTGTTAACATTACACCTAGACTGGCTAAGCTAGACGCTTCAGGGGAGGACTGAAGACTGCAGTTGACTGCAGTTGCAACAAACAGCTCAGGGCATTCCAACGCAGGTAGCCTACAAATCACACTGTAAAAAACATCAGTGGGGCCGGGAGCGATGGCTCTGTCATCCCAGCACTTTGGAAAGGCGAGGTGAGAGGATTGCCTGAGCTCACGGGTTCGTGATCAGCCTGGGCAACAGGGTGAGACTTCGTCTTTACAGTAGATCCAAAAATTAGCCGGGCGTGGCAGCATGTTCCTGTAGTTCTGGTTACTTGGAAGGCCGAGGCGGGTTGGGTTGGATTGGAACCCACTTACTGCACGAGTTTGGGCAAAGCTCTTGCATGCTATAAACTGGGGATAAGAGTACCTACCATGTAGGACAGTTGTGAGGATTAAATAAGAAGAGGGAGGTTCATGCCTATAATCCCAGCACTTTGGGAGGCCAAGGTGGGAGGCTGGCTTGAGGTAGGAGTTTGAGACCAGCCTGGACAACATAGTGAGACCCCATCTCTACAAAAACTTTTAAAAAATTAGCTGGGCCTGGTGGTACACATCTGTAGTCCCAGCTACTTGGGAGGCTGAGGTGAGAGGATTGCTTGAGCCCAGGATGTCGAGGTTAGAGTGAGCTATGATCATGCCACTGCACTCCAGCCTGGGCAGCAGAGCAAAACTTTGTCTAAAAAAAAAAAATTAATAAAATAAATGAGAACATAGGAAGTAAAGTACATAGCACAATGTCTTATATATGGTAAGCACTCAAAAAGGTTAACCATCATTGCTATTACGGTTATTTTAATAGTGTCACCATTCAGCTAAACACCTTCAGTGTGTCTGCTTCCTCAAATGTCTGCTTCCTGATCCTGTCAAATAGATTTCTCATCACTTACTCCCAAGCATAAACTAAAACGCTGGGTCTAGAGGGGCACGGTGGCTCACACCTGTAATCCCAACACTTTGGGAGGCTGAGACAAGAGGATCCCTTGAGCCCAGGAGCTCGAGACCAGCCTGGGCAACATAGCGAGACTGGGTCTCTATTCAGATAAAATATAAAATTAATAAAATAACATAAAATAAATAATAAAACTTTGTGCCCAGCCACACACACGCGCGCGCGCACCTATACACATCAGACCTGTGTTCCAGCTTGGCTCATTCCCTCCTGCAAATTCTGGTTGTCAAGGTGTTGAGGGTGTTGACAGAAGTTGTCTTTGGGTGGGCGAGACTGGAGGTGGGTATTTTTTCATTTTCTTTCTTTGCTTGTCTCTGCTTTCTGATTTCTTTGCCGTGGGCATGTGTTGCATCTGTACCAAGGAAAACGTGTGTTTAACTTTTGTAAAATCTAGTTGTTGCCCTGTCTAGGAAACTTCCCCTGCAGGTCTCGGCGGCACGCTGAGGACGCTTTTTGTTTCCCAGTCCCCAACACCCTCCTCTCTGAGCTTGAGGTCACATTTGCCTTCTCCAGCAAGCTGCTCTGGAGATGCTCTTAAAGGAGCTGAACATTCCTGAGCAGTCTCCTGCAGGGCGAGGTTGTGTCACCTTTCCTGTAGAACTCACTTGTGTGAGCTGGGCATGGGGCTCACACCTATAATCTCAGCACTTTAGGAGGCTGAGGCAGGAGGATTGCCTGAGCCCAGGGATTTGAGACCAGCCTGGGCAACATAGCGAACCTCATCTCTACAATAAATAAAAAAATTGGCCGGGCATGGTGATGTGTGCCTGTAGTTCCAGCTACTTGGGAGGCTGAAGTGGGAGGATCACCTGAGCCCAGGAGGTTGAGGCTGCGGTGAGCCGTGATCGTGCCACTGCACTCCAGCCTGGGCCACAGAATAAGACTCCAACTCAAAAAAAAAAAAAGAACTCCCTTGCATGTTTCTCAGCTGACTTTAACTCAACACCCTACTCCACACACCTTATAGAGTCCATGTGACTGAGATGTCGAGGGTGTTTGCTTAGAGTAGGGCTTGGTTCAGTTGAATTTCCCATTATTCCCATTTTACGTTTTGTTTTGTTGTTGTTTGTTTTGTGTTTTAAGTTGGAATCTCACTCTGTTGCCCAGGCTGGAGCGCAGTGACACAATTATGGCTCACCACAGCCTTGAACTCCTGGGCTCAGGTGATCCTTCTGCTTCAGCCTCCTGAGAAGCTGGGACAACTGACGCGTGGCACCAGGCCCTACTCAATTTTTGACATTTTTGTAGAGACAAGGACTTGCTATGTTGCCTAGGTGGGTCTTGAACTTCCGGGATCAAGTGATTCTCCCAACTCAACCTCTCAAAGTGCTGGGATTACAGGTGTGAGCCACTGTGCCCAACCTGTTATACCCAATTTAAAGTCCTTGACACAGCTGGGTGCAGTGGCTCATGCCTGTGATCTCAGCACTTTGGGAGGTGGAGACAAGAGGACTGCCTGAGCCCATGGTTCAAGACCAGCCTGGGTAATATGGCAAGACCTGGTCTCTACAATAAATAAAAAAATTAGCTGGGCATGGTGGCATGCGCCTGTAGTTCCGCTACTTGGGAGGCTGAGGTGGAAGGATGGCCTGAGCCCAGTGGGTTGAGGTTGTGGTGGCCATGATTGTGCCACTGCACTCCAGCCTGGGCAACAGAGTGAGACTTCGACTCAAAATAAGTAAATAAATAATGTCCCTGGCGCTTGGGCTAGCAGTCTTGAGCACACCAGACACTCAAGTGCAGTCTCTGGGGAACTCTGGACTCACAGGGCAACTTTCAGCAGGAATTGGCTGGGTCGTGGGGCTTGGGGGTGGTGTCTTAGGCTGGACATGAATTTAACCCAGATCTCACAAAGTCTCCAGATATCCTCTTTCTCACTGTTTTTCTTTAAGCCCCTTACAGCACTGGGAAGCTTGGTAGAGGCTGAATTAAAACTCATCCCTTTGTCCAGTGTCTATTTAGGCATGAAACATGATTAAAAACAGGTGTGATTAAGAACACGGGCTCATCTATAGTTGCAGGTACTTGGAAGGCTGAGGTGGAAGGATCGCTGGAGCCCAGCCCATGGAAGCTGAGGTGGCCGTGAGAGTGCCACTGCACTCCAACCTGGGTGACAGAGTGAGACTGGGCGACAGAGTGAGACTCCAACTCAAAAAAAAAAGAACATGGGCTCAAGATCTCAAGATTAAGCAGAATCCCAGCTGTGATCCTTAACTAGCTCTATAGCAAGTTGTTTAACTGCTTCTAGCCTCAGTTTTCTCATATGGAAAATGGAGCCAGGAATTGTGTCTGCCTTACAGAATCATTGTGAGAATTAAGGAAAATAATACATATAAAGCGCTCGGTGCTCAATAATTGGTAACAGTCACTGAGATTTCTTGGTGTTGCAAAGTCAGAAGCAAAGGAGAGACGTGAAAAGACTTTCCTTTTCAAAGAAGGAGTTGAAAGAGCACCTGTGAGACACAGGCAAAGCTAGTCTAAGGTCACATCCTCACAAGCAGGAGAGCTAGGTGCCTCGTTCTAAGGGGACAGTTGGAGAAGCCTGCAGAAAGAAAGTATGTCTGACTAGACAAGAGAATGGAGAGATGGCCAGGCAGAGTGGCATTGGGCAGGTGCTCGGGGCTGCGGGGATAGCTATACAGGCCAGCGATCAGGCACTCATGCACTGGAGTTGAGTTGTTCACCGTGTGACCTTGGGAAAGTAGACTGGGTACCTTAGAAACAGCAGACATTTACCACTCACAGTTCTGGAGGCTGGAAGTCCAAGATTAAGGCGCTGGCAGACTTGGTGTGTGGTGAGGGTCTGGTCCATAGACAGCTGTTTTCTCGTTGTGTCCTCCCATGGTCGAAAGGCTGAAGGAATCTCTCTAGCGTCTCTCATAAGACCACTCGTCCCATTCCTGAGAGTTCTGGTCCCATGACCTAATTGCCACAAAGTCCTCACCTCTAAATACCACCATCCGGGGTTCATCATGTGAATTTTGAGAGGATACAGACACCCTCCACAAGCCTGAGTTTTCTTATCTGTGTCATATAGTGAATGGTGGTTCCTTCCTGTTAGGAGTTTTATGAGGAGTTCATAAAATAATGCTTATAAAATGCATTTTAAAAATTCAGTAAATGCTAGCCAGAGTTACTGCTGTTTTTGTATTATACTTATTATAAGTCCATACTTGGCCTTTGTTTTCTGGAAGAATCCCACTGCACATAATTCAAGCCCTTCCTTCAGGTGTGAGCCCTTCCAGGCTTCAAATGGCTTATGCCTTAGTAGAAACATTTAGAGTGTTGAAACTAAAAAGGTCCCAGATAATGTGTTTGGACACCTGCATTAATTCACCTATCACATCATAATATGCATGTTCTATATGCAATAATAACATAATAATGACTGCATTGAAATAGCATGTTCTGTGTGCCAGGCACTGTTTGCAGTACTTGATATGTATAAAACTCATTTAATCTTCCCAATAATGCTGTGATGTAGGTACTATTTTTATCCATATTTTGCAGAGGATAAAATTGAGACTTGGAGAAGTCAAGTAGCTTGCTCACAGTCACACAGCTTATAAGTGACAGAACTAGAATTTTTGGTCCCAGAGTGTCTGGCTCAGAATCCATGCTCTTAATTACCTGGCTATTAAACACCCAAGATATTCTAAAAAACTCTGGGAAGTATGGAAGGACAAAAATATGAATTATCTCTTCCTTTCTCTGCCATTGTGGTGTGCGTGGTGAATTCCGTTGCTCGCCATGTCTTTTATTTATTTATTTGTTTGTTTGTTTGTTTGTTTATTTATTTATTTATTTTTATTTTTATTTTTTGAGTTGGAGTCTCACTCTGTCGCCCAGACTGGAGTGCAGTGGCCGCTCCTGGCCACCGCAGCCTCGACCTGCTGGGCTCCGGCGATCCTTCTGCCTCAGCCTTCCAAGTAGCTGGAACTACAGGTGCGTGCTACCACGCCCGGCTAATTTTTTGATTTATTGTAGAGATGAGGTCTCGCTTGCCCAGGCAGGTCTCGAACCCGCAGGCTCAGGCAATCCACTCACCTCAGCCTCCCAAGGCACGGGATTACAGGCTGAGCCACCGAGCCCGGCTTCGCCATGTCTTTTCACATGGCGACTTTCAGGATCAAGCGATTCCTGGCCAAGAAACAGAAGCAAAATTGTCCCATTCCCTGGCGAATTCA
>CAUYQG010092307.1:0-77626 GCA_963574415.1 Tarsius wallacei
TGAGAACATATGGTACTCTGTTCTTTGTTTCTGTGATAGATCACTGAGTATGATCGACTCTAAATCCATCCAAGTTGCTGTGAAGTCCATATGTTTGTCCTTCTTTGTGGCTGCCTAATAGTCCATTGGGTATATGTACCACATAAAAAGACATTTTAAGTGTGGAATTTGATGAGGCTCTATGGTTGAATCTGTTTATATTCAGTTTCTTTTTATTTATTTATTTATTTACAACTTTATTTATTTGTTTTACAATTTTTTTGCAGTAGCCCTTCTTTTTGTCTTTTATCTTAAAATTGTGGGGTACAATTCAGGGTGAGGTATATAAATATTCATTGTGCAGGTACCCTTATTGATGAGGTGTGCCTCCCCCACCCCAGGCAGTTATCAACTACTGTCAATCCCACCGCCCTGCTCCCCTCCCCCACAGTATCTCTTTTTTAAAACATTTATTTTAAAAATGTAGGGTACAATTCAGGGGTAGGTATATAAATGATTATTGTGCAAGTAAAGCTCGGGCCTCCCTTTGGTCCCCACTTTGCCCGGTTTGAGATCAGGTATTGATGGTATGTGCTCCCCCCTCAGTTTCTTGTAATTAGCAGCCAAGAGGATATTTACATTAACTTCTATTGCTAGCTCATAGCTAAAAGAGGCTGTGTTTAGACAGAAATACAGAGGCAGCAGATGAACCTTTTTTGGAAAAGTGTTTTAATTGCTGCAAAAACTAACTTAGTCCATACCAATCCCAAGTTACCACATTATGCAACACCAGCAACTCAAAAATAAAACAACATAAGAACCTTACGTTTATTGATTTCAGATGATATAAATGCTTAAAGGAGTTCATTGCCAATTCCGTTTTGTTGACAGGGATTATTATAGCCTCTATGAAGTTAAAAAACACCTGTATTTTGATTGGTCCCACCTGATACAAGGACTTCAATTTTTCTCTGATATCTTTATATAGAAAAATTATAGTACAGATAGTTCAGTTGAGTCTGTAGAACTCTCAGGACCAGAGAATCTGTTATATATAAACATTGAGGTGCAAGCCTGAGAATTGTTTCTGTTCTGTTTTCGTTTCTCCATGTTAACAACAGAAAGTCCCAGAGATGGTCCACCAAATCTTTATCTCATATCAATCCCCTCAACTGTTAGGACTAATATTTATTGAGAACTAATTCTATGCAAAGTGTTCTACATACATTTCTTCAAACAATCACACTGTGAAGATAAATTTTTATAATTCACTTTTTCAGATATTAGTACTGAAGCTTAGGATCATAGTAGAGCTGGGATTGGAAAATAAATCTCTTTGATTTGAGCTGATCCCACTACACAGGTACAAAAGGCATGAATTATTTGAGCATCTGTATCAGCATTCTGCTGGGCAGTGGTATACAATTGTGAACAAGACCATCATGAAATTTGCCTTCATGTAGTATTTCTTGTACAGCAGCAAAGATAAAAGGTAATTTCAAGTAGAAATTATGTTTCAAAAAGGGAAGAACAAAATGTATGGTAGCTTACATCAGAAGAACTTAGATTAATTTCTAGAGGCTGTGTGTGATAAAGATGTTAGGCAATAAACTGAAAAATCCTTTGGTAATCAAGGCAAGGGGTAGAATGACTTAAACTTGGTTACTGGAAGTGGATATAGGAAAAAAAAGATGAGAAGGGTTTAGGCAGTAGAATAAAGGAGGTCTGATGACAAAATGAACATGGATATTGAGGGAGTGAGAAAAGCAAAGCAAAGACGTTTTCTAAGAGACTGGCTTGAATAAGGAGTGATGTAGGTGGTATTCAGTGATGTGGAAGCCATGCTCAAGTGACCAGACTGGTGAAAATGTGTGCTCCATTTTGAGCATATTGAATTGAGGTGTCTTTGAGAAATCCAAATGGAGATGCCTAACAACTGCCTGAACAAAAGGGTCTGGAGTTTGGAAGGACAGGTTAGGCTAGATGCATTGACCTGGTAGCTATATGGGTCTCTGAAGCAATGAGAATGAATGAAGTAGCTTAGAGAGAGGCTGTAGTGAGAAAAGACAATCCTTGTGCGAGGGCTGAGAGGAATAAGTCAAATTTTACTTAATGCACCCCGTCTTCAGTGAGACGCACACTCCCAGTTTCTTTTTGAATTCCATTATGCCTATGAGATCTTTCATTCTCAGTGATGCTTGTGTGTTTCAACAGGAGCTTGGAAATTGAGTATCTCCTCTTATTTGGACTGGGTTTGGAAGATGAAGTTCTCAATATCGTCAATTCTGAATGGAAACACAGCATGTCACATTCATTGTCTCCTCTCTTTCTGCCTGATGGGAAACAGGCTTCTAAATCATGACCCAACCTCTTTTCGTTTTTCTGCACACATTTTTGGAGACTTGAAAGTCTTATTTTATGGTTGGAGGTAATCAAATGAGAAAAAGGTATACAAGTATAGGTATTACAATCAAAACTGCAGTTCTGACTCATGGTTTCTTATCTCAAAATCTAGAAATGCACTCAATGAAAATATAAATTTAATATTTTTTTCTGAGATAATCCTAAGTGTATTATTGCTAATATAATTGAGGGCTCATTATATGCATGGATATTGGATCATAAATTTATGGTTTATATGAATTATCTAATTTAATATTCTCTTCTACTTTTTGATGCTGTATCACTTTCATTTTCTTTCTACAGATAAAGAGGCTGTGGTTCCAGGAGGATAATGTGCAGAAGGACATGTGACTAATTAGTGGCAGAAATAGGGTTGAAATCCAGGCCTTTGTGTGCTCCATAGTGATTCTATATTGTGGTAGAAATTTTCCATTTATCTGTTTGAGAATGAATGCACCTTTAATATCTTACACAGGTGATACTATCAGATTGATGAGGTAGAATCCTGTCTCTACAACCTGGTAGCTGTGTGACCTTGGGCAAGGCCCCTCTCATTTTCAGCCCCAGTGTCCTTCTCAGCAAAATGGGGATAATAATCACAACAGTACCCATTTCATAGGCTGCTGTAAATATTAGATGTCGTAATATTGGTCATGTTTTCAGTGGTGTACCTGACACATAGTGCTCAACAACTCTCAGTTCCTGTAGTTATGATTATAATTTTTGCATTAGGGCTGCTAAGGACAATACAGAATTTCTATAGTGTACATTCAGTTTTACTATTTCATTTCTCAAACTCAAGTGCCTGGAGATTTTAAAGGGAGAAGGACTTGGAAATGTGACACACAAACATTTATTCATTATCTCCTTCACAAAATGGACTCACATAACACCTGCATAACAATTTGAATTTTACAACACTATCACAGTTTTCAGGAATGGGTTGATCAGGCATTCTTTAGTATAGGCGACATAATGGCTTTGGCAGGGGGTGGGGAGGTGGCTACATGGCATTGTCAATTCATAAAGTGAACTGGAGTTGAAGAAGATAAATGCTAACGGAGGAAAACAAACTGATGCAAGCCTATAGTTATCTACCATGTTTAAATATATCCCAAGTGAGAAGCCCTTTACTCAGATGCCCTCCCCTGTATAGAGAACCTTCTAGTTAAAATATTATATAAAGTCAGTAGGCAGAATTGAAGAGAGTAGTGATTTAAAATTTTCATCTGGAGGTTTTGTTTGATTTGTTTGGTTGTAAAGATTCTTTGTAGCAGTGTGAGTGGTCGAGAATAGAAAGCAAGTGAGACATTCAGGTGTCAGCAGCCTTGTGGATAACAGCATGTGTGGAAGCTGGTGATATCAAAAAGACAATTTGGCTTGCTTTGCTTTGGCATTGTTTGAAGTGTTAGTATAGAGGTTTTGAAATCTGTTGTCAGACATTTCATGTGAGATTTTTGTCTCCGTAGAGGACTCTCAGTGCTGTCTCCTCACTTACAAAATTCTAAGTTGACTCACTATCCAATTTCCCACCGCAGATTCCTCCATTGTTGCCTTCTCTAAGTACTTGATTAGCATGACCCAGTTTTAAGAACTATATTAAGAACTGGATATAGAGACACACAGCTCAATTACTACAGTATTTATTGTTTGGCCCCATCTATCTTTTCAGCTTCCTTTCTCAAGTGATCCCATTGTTCTGTGGGTTTCTGCCAGAATGGCTTTCTCTCAAGTTCTTGATCAAAACCCAAGACTTTTGCCCATGTCCTCTCTCCTATCCTTGAAATACTGCTCACTCGCCCGGCTT
This sequence comes from Tarsius wallacei, assembly GCA_963574415.1. Classification (NCBI taxonomy): domain Eukaryota; kingdom Metazoa; phylum Chordata; class Mammalia; order Primates; family Tarsiidae; genus Tarsius; species Tarsius wallacei. The sequence goes on from CAUYQG010092307.1 coordinate 4,190, forward strand.
GAGCTGTACTGCACATCTCAGACTTCTTGTAATTTTTTCACAGAAATCGTCTCAACTCCCTAGCCCCCTTCACATTCCTTGTTATTGTATCCTCTCCAAGAACTGAATAATTCTTTTCCTTTTGAATGTGATGCTTCTACTTGTACATTTTCAGGTATGATTAGATTATGGTTTGTCTCTCTCACTGAACTGTAGGCATCATGAAAAAATCTTTGTTCATCATGATGTGATCAAGTGTTTGGCATAATTCCTGAAACATAGTCAATGCTCCAAAAATAATTGTCGAATGGACAGATGAATGAGTGAGTGAATGAATCGTCTTAGCAGAGATCCCAGAGATCACAAAGATTACAGTGTATCACTGTAAGTTATGACACATGTTATGTAGAATGCTCCAAGGATCTAGAGTAGTGCATTATTAGTTTGGGGCATAGTGGATTCAGGGAGGAATTCAGTTCTGGAATTGACGATACAAGTTGGGTAAGGAAGGAAGAGTTCCATGGGTTGAGGTAGGGGTATTGAGGACACATTTAAATCAGAGGGATTAACTAGGGTTAAGATATGAGTCTAGATCATGGCAGTGTTGAAATTAGGGAATGTGGAGAAATGGCTGGATTTGAGATATATGGAATGTGAATAATGCTGGTTGAATGTGAATATGTTGAGCAAGAGCCTAGTGTACTTGCATGGTATTGTCATTCTCCTAGGGAGAAAATACATGAAGATCTTTCCTATCCATGCCTCTGATGCTACATGCCACTCATTATTTCCAGCAGTTCCCATTTGACATTTCAGATCTATCCTTACCATGGACTTAAAGAAAAGATTTAACTTCTCTAAGGCATCAGTTTCCTCCTCTGTAAAATGAAGATAATAATAGCACCTATTTCATAAAGCCCTTGAGAGGATGATATAACGTAGTTCATTCAGTACATAGAAGTCAATAATTATAAACCAGTAAAATTAACAGCTTTAAACTAGTACTATAAAAGGAATCCCTTGTAGATAAGAAGACCACTGCCAGTTGACATGAACAGACCGAACTGCCCTTGTTTGTAGAGAAAAGAGAATGAGGCAGATATTCAGAAAGAGCCCAAGATGAAATATGCTATAGCCTGAGAGATAGAGTTATGGAGGACACACATAGCCTGGATCCTGCTTGCATTTTAATTTTAGTACTTTGAGGCCTTCTATAGAGCAATCTCTGCCCCTGAATTCCCTGACCCCAGTATATTCTCACAATAACTTCCCTTTTTATTTGAGCCACTATTGAGAGGGTTTAGGTTTCTTGCAACCCTGGAAAGCCTTGATGGGAACAGGCACTGAACATAAAGCAAAATTAGTATGTAGGCACCAAAGGAGATCATAAATGACAACTTCTATGTTAGTATATGCAGATCATTCTAAATTTAAAGAATTGTGACCTTCCTTTGAATAAGTGGCTAGTTAACTGCTTAATCATTTTACTAGCCTAAGTAATAATGATAGACCATTGAATTTCATCTTTAATTTTTTAAAATGATGCAATGACAAAAATATCAAGTAATATCAGATATTATTGTACTTACTTTCCATTTTATAGGTGGAATTGGAGGATTGGGAAGGTGAGAGTTTTCCACCAATGTCCAAGGTCAATTGGAAACCTAAAATCTATCTGGCCTCATGTAGTTAGTAAATGAGATTGCCTTTCTATGACTACTCCACCATTTAGGAGCCCAGGTTCCTCCTCTCATTTCCTGAAGGTCACCTATCTTGAAGGGGAAAGGCTAAGGAGGTCTGAGGATACTGGTGTTATGACCCTTGTTGAAGAATCAATGCTAGCTGCTGTTCAAGAATGGTCTTCATTTGAAGGCAACCAAGAAGGCTTGAATCAAGTGTATTGAGGTGTCATATATAGTGCTCTCTTGGCTGGATGCAGAGGTGAGAGGATTGCCTCAGTTCAGGGGTTCAAGACCAACCTGGGCTACTTGGCGAGATCTCATCTCTACAATAAAATAAAAAAAATTAGCTGGGTGTGGTGGTGTGTGGCTGTGGTTCTAGCTACTTGGAAGGCTGAGGCAGAAGGATCACCTGAGCCCAGCAGGTCGAGCCTGCAGTGGCCGTGAGCATGCCACTGTACTGCAGCCTGGGCAACATAGTGAGACTCCAACTCAAAAGAAAGAAAGAAAGAAAAAGGAAGAAAGAGAGAAAGAAAAAAAGAGAGAAAGAAAACACATCTCTCTATTACTAGTAGCAGATGGTCTTTGCTCTAATGGCCATCACATCCCTCTGACCAATGTTGTCATGCTTCCTTCTCCCTTCTCTCAGCTCACACTGGTCTGTGGACCAAGAAAAACCTCATTCTTTAACTTTATACTGAGTCTTTGGAACTTGAGCAGCTTAGGGTTAGGGTTAGGGTTAGGGTTAGGGAAGAACACACTAAGTTTTCAAAACATTATTCATTTGCATACATTTATACACAGGCTCCAGGAGACGACACAAATTTTACTACTTCCTTATAAGAAGTTATCAGATTCTTCCACATAGAAATGTACCAATATCCTCAGCAGCTTCCAGTGCTGTTGGAGAAGGACAGGGCTATAGATTTTCCTAGAAGTGTGAAATAATTCACAAGCCTTGCTCGTTATTCATATGGACAGCACATTAATAACACAGGACCCTGGAATCTTGCCTTATCTAGACTGGAGCCTGGTAGAGGGATGAGGAGCTGACTCCTTAGATTTAGAACAACATTTTTCCCTCTTTCTGGGAGGAAAAAAAAAAGATTTGATTAAATGTGCTCTCATATCAGAGAAGACCAGGTCTTTGAAAACACCTGAGCTCTCTGGAGAGAAATGGAAACTAGTGACTTTGGGGCTGCTTTAGGGAAATTTCTCGATGAATTTTGGATTATGTGTAATGAAGCTTATGTTCGCTAGATAACTGACAAGGATTTGGGTTGTGCCATACCACGATTTCTCTTTCTCACACACATGACATATATACCATGAAAGACATTTGTGCAGAGAAGTTTTTACCTCCCAGGTAGCTACATAGATGGACATATAGAGACTTGTTATATTTAGATCCAAGCATATGCCCTAAATATAATTTCATGTATAGTTTTCCATTAAAATGACATCAAAATTCTAAGAGGATTTCTTAGATGATACACAAATTCATAAATCTGATCCTGTTGAAAAATGCAGAGAATTAAACATCCAAGAACTATTGCTAGATAAAGTTTCTGCAAGCAGTTATAATGCATATAATTTGTATTATGTTCTTCAAACATTCAGTCTCATTACAAAATTTCCTATTTATCATCTTCCCTTTTGGTGAACCCCATAGAGAAGAGTGGCTAACTAATTGAGTTTGTAAGCCGTTTATCACCAAGTATGATTTAAATGTAATTTTTCTCTCTCCCCTTCTTAAGACTGGGTATTAACAAACTTTTCATCTCTGCCTATTTGATTGATGAAACATTACATTTCAGTGTTTAATTTACATTTCTTCAATTGAGTGATGTTAAGCATTTTTTCCCTGCCACTTTTATTACTCTTTCAGTGAACTATCTATTTTCTTATGATAAAAAGCATAGTTTTTAGACCATTTTTATGCTATTATAACACTTTTATTTGTGTCTACAGGCCTGCATGTGCCTAAATATTTTCTGAACGGATGTATAGAAATCTGACAACAATAATTTCTTCTGGCAATGAAGAGGGGGGAGGATTGGTGGAAAAGAGGGAAGGGGGAGAATTATTATTATTGTCATTATTAAAGCAGGATTTATTAAGAGGAAAGAAAAGCTCCTACAGTGGGAGGGGAACCAAGGGGGTTGCCCGAGAATTATTTTTAGTTTATCCTTTGCTGGATTTGTGTATATACATTTCTTTTAAAAAGGCAATTGACAAATGATTATATATGTTTATGGGGTACAATGTGATGTTTTGATGTATGTTTCCATTGTGGAATATGTGTATGTATACATTTACTTATATAATTATACTAGGTTATGATATGACTTTGATTAAAGACTAATATTTTTCTAAAAATTAATTTGCTTATGAACTTGAGAATAGTAGAGCAATAACTATGTGAGCCAGGTGCCACACATTCCATTCTCTCTAGGGACAGGGCAGAATATCAACTTGCCAGAGCCTATTGAATCATAAGTAATAGCAAGGCCTGTGGAAAACTGGAGCATCCTATCCAAAGACACGCCAGGTCAATTCTTCTAATACTTTGCTGCCCACAGGAACAGCTCTGAGGATGGTTTTGCAAGTGGGATGACAAGTGGCAACTGCTGCTCTAAACTGGAAAAAAAAAAAGAAGAAATCTACTTTTAGAGGGATAGGTATATGTGGTGACTGAATTTCTGGTCTTTTTATTATGAAAAGGAATAAAGAGGCATCTTTTATAAGACAGTATAAAAAGCTTTGTCAATTCTTATACACCCTTCATCTCATTCCTCTTATGAGTGCAGAGTTGGATCCCTTACACACCTGGACAGGTTGGAGACCAAATGCTGTTTCAGTAGAGAACTTACATATGATTTTGAAATTATACCTGCAAATGCCACCATTTTACTAATGATGCTATAGAAGACTGTCTTCTAATAAGAACAATGGACTCTCCTTTTAGAAATGCCTCTGATAAAGCCAAATAAACTCAGCATTCCATCTATTAAACAAGCTGGAGTCTGTTTTAAAAGAATAAGGCATGTTTCAAACAGAGATAGAAATGAAGTGACCATAGACAGCTGCTGTGGCATGTATCCCTGATCCTCGACAGCAATTCATTATCTTGCTATTTCCTTGTGTGTGGACGACAAATAACAAATGGCAGAGCCAAAATTGGTCATTTTCTCTGCCCCTAAAATGTTTAATATTTGTAAATAAAAATGAGTGTTTAAGTTTTTTCATACTATGCTTGCTCTGAAAGCTCTTTATATGATTTCCAAGCTGAAGTTGAGCCTTGCATGTCATTGAGATATTATAAATCACATTACTATCAGTCAGCCAGTCTTAGGAAAAACACTGAGCTATAGGCATAGAAACTATCAGTTGAATTCAGAAGACCTAAAAGTCATTCCTGAAAAACAAACACAAACACCAGATTAGAGAGCGGGACATAGAGAGCGGGACATCTGGCATCTGAGCGGGAACCTCTCTAGTGCCGGCGATGAGAGAATTAAATATGGGTGAGGTTGAGAAAAGGCAAGAAAATTTTTGTTCAGAAGTGTGCCCAGTGTCACACCATGAAAAAAGGAGGCAAACACAAGACTGGGCCAAATCTCCATGGTCTCTTTGGGCGGAAGACAGGCCAGGCTGTTGGATTCCCTTACACAGATGCCAATAAGAACAAAGGCATCACCTGGGGAGAAGATACCCTGACGTATTTGGAGAATCCCAAGAAGTTCATTCCTGGAATAAAAATGATCTTCACTGGCATTAAGAAGAAGGGAGAAAGGGCAGACTTGATAGCTCATCTAAAAAAAAAGTTACTAATGAGTAATAATTGGCCACTGCCTTATTTATTACAAAACAAAAGTCTCATGACTTTTTTTATGTGTTACTATAATTTAATTGATCTCTTACACTAGAATTCATATCATGAATGGCTGACAGAATATTTTAGTTGGACAGTCCTGATTTAACTAAAACTGGCTTGTGGTTACATGAATAAGATATTTTTAAAAATTTTAATAGTAATTTCAATTTAGTAAGTGCTATCACTGTTTTCCCCTTCTAAGGATACGATTGTACTTGATTAGTAATGTTCAACTTTTCACAAGGGTGGTGAATACCATCTTAACATCTATTGGAAATTGGTTTTATCTTCAGATTTATATAACTGGTTATATGAATATATTTAAAAAGTTTGGGAAATACTGACTTAAAGTTTAACAAGTTATCTGTCTATAACATAATATTTGTAAGTAAAAATAAAGGCTTACGCTTTTTCATATTACGCTTGCTCTGGAAGCTCTCTAGATGATTTCCATGCTGCAGTTGAGCCTTTAATATGCTACCATGTTTTGGAAGGCCAAGAAGATGCTATTCTATGTAATATTGTTCATATATATAGCTCATGTTATTCTATGGAAAACTGTTGCTGAATTTCAAATTCCCTTCAACTCTAAGATCTTTTTCTCTACCCTATCTGTCTCTAGGGAATATGATGGCAAGTGGTCCAAAAATTTTTATCCTGTTTTTTCCAAAGAAGCAATCTCCAGAATCAGTTTTTGTTGAAATTCAGGTTCTGGGATCTCATATAATTCAACTTGAAGAAAATAGTTTAAATTTATCAAATAAATTCTATTTTATTAAAAACTAGCTATAAACTGCAAGACTAAATAAAAACAGTTATTTGGAAAAATAAATCAAGCGACTTTGTGGGTAGAGGTATTAATGTTTCTTCTAAGCACCTATTGACTTATCTCCCTCTTTTACTACCCTTTCTCCCAAATTCTCTTCTTCCCATGTCCCTCTTTGTTTGTTCTCTCTGTTTGCTTCTCTGTCAGTCTGTCTACCTGGGTCTGAGACTTTATGTATCTCTCTATCTCTTTTGCTCTTATCTTGGAGGCTAAATATGATGAACCAGAAAACAAGGTATCTGGAGTATTTTTTTCCTTCGTAGACAGTTAGGAATGTGATGACTTCTTCACTGTGTTAACTAATAGTTTTTAAAAACTGGAATTTTCATTGCTGTGAAAGTCAGGAAGTTCTATGATATAAGCTGGCTTCTTCTCACTGCTCTCTCTGGTAGGTGATCCAGTATAAAAGACAAGAGCATCAAACAAAGGTTGCTAGTAATCAGTCACTGATATGGTCATAGTTTACACTGAGTAAGAAGGAAGACCTACGAATTTATGGAAATGTATCACACATCGCTTTAATTTTCTTAGAGTAATGCTAAAATCCACAATGCATTAAAGGATCTTCCCCTATTAATCAGTAGTTAAATTTTCAGCTCATATATTTGTGCAAGTCAGAAATAGACATACATTACATGACAATGAACTCTTAAATAGAGAAACTGCATAAAAATTTTACCATAAAATAGATATTTTGTCCCCAACTCCCACCAGGCCTTAAACTATGAATCTTCAATCATTCAATAAAACTGAAAGCACTGAATTACTCCATGACAATGACCTAAGGAAGTACACGCAATCATCTTTATGACATAGAAAGAGAAGGGGCATATTGGATGTTTCTGCAAGCATCCACGTGGTTGGACTTTCTTCCTCTTCTCATTCAGATATTTTGCATCATACAAGAAAGCCTTTAGGACCTAACACATGTCTTATGTTTGCCTGGTTCTTGCTGAATGAGAGACCCCAGAGTCCAACAGCCCAGGCTGACCTGGCTCAGCCACAACTGGCTGTGTGATTTTTGAGCCAGTCACTGAATCTCTCTGTGTCTCAGTTTCCTGATAAGTGAAATGGAAATGATAGGAGGACACATCTTACAGGGTTGGGGTTACAATGAAACAAATGTATAAAATCAAAGTACTTGGAAGTATGACACAAGATAAGTCTTAAAAATTGTTCTTATTATTATTTATATTAGTTATATTCCATTGTTTTTAAAATTTTAAAATTTATACTATTTTTATGCCATTTTAGAACAATTAGCATCATAGACTATAACTTTACAAACCATCTACAAATTTGTTTTTGTTTTATGTCATACTTGGAAAAATTCCTCTCTCTCTCTCCCTCTCTCTCTCTCTCTCTCTCTCTCAATCTCTCTCTTTTGAGTTGCAGTCTCACTCTGCCACCCAGACTAGAGTGCAGTGGTGTGATCCTAGCTCACTGCAGCCTTGACCTCCTGGGCTTAAGTGATACTTCTGCCTCAGCCTCCTGAGTAGCTGATTTTATAGGCGGATGCCACCATGCCTGGCTAATTTTTTAATTTTAATTTTATAGACACAAGGTCTCACTATAGTGCCTATGCTGGCCTAGAACTGTTGAGCTCAAGCGATCCGCCTGCTGCAGCCTCCCATAGTTCTGGTAATACAGGCGTGAGCCCACTGTGCCTGACCTATTAATTATTCTCTTAAATAAATGGTTATGTTTTGAGTCATCTTCTTGTGTATAAATCTTTATTTGATTCAAACTTTTAGTCTTTGAGAAGTAATTGGAGATGAGAAAGGCTGTACACTATATTTTTAGTTTTTCTCAATGAAAGATATTGAGCAGGGTGTTCCCCTCGCTCATTTTGGGCTATAGAATAATAAAGTAATAATTAGAGTATAATGATATATTCTCTTAGAATAGTGCTGGTTGCATGTCTATAATGCTTTTGTAAGCATATGATGATTTTATGAGTATTTACAAATGACTACTCCATAATTTAAGTGTATGTTTTAGTGTTTTCAGTTATTAGTTAATAGAATGTAATTTTTGAAATAAAAGACTACCACTTATATGTTTCTTCAAATATATATTTATGAATATGTTGCTAAGATTTTATCCCCATTTTTGTCCCATTAAAAAGAATCTGGTCTCAGATTCTGAATCTTAAAAATCATATGCTTCTTTTAAAATCATAGCTGTTCCTCTGTTTTTGAAAACACTGTAGAATTCAACTGACCTACAATTTCAGAGGAAACAAATAAGAGCAATTGGAACACTTACCATGGAACATTCGCGATGTAAGACAGAATCTGTTTAGGACAAACATGGTGTATAAACTGTCAACTTCTGTCATGGAGAGAAGTTGATGCCTATTCTTTCTTAGGGAACTGAGACTGGGGAATGCAAGAAGCATTTTAAATATGCCAGAGAGGAGGATACATAGCTATTTAAAGTAATTTTTTTGAAGAATATGTATTAACTTGGAAAATGTTCATCCTATATTAAGTGAAATGAACCATCCAGAAAACAGTGCTACAACATTTTAATTCAATCACCTATAATATGAATTTGCTCTTAAGTGGAGGACTGAGCCCGGAAGGACACATACTAACATGTTATCCTTCAAAGTAACGATAATCTTTGGGCAATGATATTATGAATGATTTAAATATATGTATGTATTTATGTATTTTTCAAAACTCCTTTAATAAATATGCATCCCTGAAGATGATTTAATAGCATTAGTGATACCCAGAATAATTAGTTGGAAGCAGTTTTAAGAAAAGATAATGGACAAGGTCCCACTGTGTTCAATTAATATGAAACAAAACTTCATAAAACAATGTCTCTCCCAAAACATCATTCACATTCATAGAAAGGTAGAAATTGGATACCATTGTTTAGTGAGATTTGATGGGAGCCAGACTTTATGCAAAAAATGAAATCATACACATGATTTTTAAAATCTTTATAAAATAGAAATGATTATTATTCCCATTTTACAGATGAGAAAACCGAAGTAAGGAAGCAAATGTGATTTGCCCAAAGCCATTCTATTAGCAATAGTTATAGCTGAGATTCCACTTATGTGTATCTAATTTCTCAGTCCATTATGTTATTAACTGCACTGAAATTTTAATTTATAACCAAAATTTATATTTAGTTTGTATGTAGAGATCTAGGTTACAAAAATAATTTTGATCATGGCAGTATGTAGACTTGTCCATGCATGCCAATGGATTTAAAACTTTTGGGGCAGTAGGACATAATAAAAAATACAAATAACCGGTCTGAAAATACAGGATACTCTATGTTTTATTGACTTTTGCTTGGAAGATAGAGACTATGACCTTCTTGTTTAAACCAACCGCACCAAAGTACTCAGGGTTTAAAAGTCAAACAAACGTGTTCTGAGACAAAAATATTACTGTTATGTGGTTTAACTTCTCACAAAAATTTAAGGCCAGATGTTCCCTTGGCCATTACTTCCTTGGCCGATGCACAGCCAAGATGCACACACTCTGTGTGTGTGTGTATGTGTGTGTGTGTGTGTGTTTATTTTTACTTTTTAAAAATTTTAGATTCAGGAGGCACACATGTGTATTTGTTACACGAATATATTGTGTAGTGGTGGGGATTGGGACCTGAAGGCAATTCTATTTCTAGATTATCCGAAATGAAAATAAATTGCATACAAAATGGAGATTTATGGTTAAGTGCCTCAATGCTTTCTTTGGCAATGAACAGAGAAGCCATCATGGTTTTATGTTTTATGTTTCTTGGGCTCTAGGTCCAAGAGTTTCTTCCTGTAAGGAGGTAAAATGGGTTTTCTGGTCTAGCTGCCTGCCTTCCCTTCACTGGAGGTGCCTCACAGTGTTGACTGTGATGTAATAAGTAAATAGTCGTAGTGCAAGTTTCTCAACCTCAGCACCACTGACATTTTGAGCTGAATAATTCTTTGTTGGTTGCAGGGATACCAGGGAGGGGGGATGGGAGTTCGTTCTGTGTATTGTAGTATATTCAGTAGAATCTTTGGTCACTACCCACTAGATGCCAGTAGCACTTTCCTAGGTGGGACAAATGTTTAGACTCAAAATATCCTCAGACATTAATTACCAAATGAACCCAGGGGGAAATTGCCCCAATTGAGAACCGCTAATCCCAGTGTATTCTCAAACTTGGCTTCTTCACAATTTTTAAAAATTAGCTTGACCTTCCCATGGTACAAACTGGGAAGTTGTGCATGGTACATAAGCTTGCCCCTTTGGCTGCGGCTGATAGGGCAAAGGTTGATGCATTGACCCAAGCTGGGCCAATCTTACTCTGTCTTCTCAGAAAATATATTAAGACACAGGAACTGAGTAAAACATATTTGTGCCCTGAAACTCTACCACTTTGCTGAGTGAGACCAGAGTTGGTATTGTAGAAATAAGAGCCCTACACTAACCCCTAATTTATGAGAAAGTAAAAATGAAATCCTTGAAAAGAAAAACAATCCACACAGTGGCAAGTGAGGTAAACAGAGATCAGAAATACTGTATTCCATAAATACAAAAACCAATATGACAGCTGCCTGAAGAATTTACAAATCCCATGAGGTTTGGCTGAATTTCTCATAATTAGTTCACTGAGATTCCTCCATTTTATTAAAATAACTTCCCTTTTACTTGGCCTAGCTTGAGTATGTTTTTCTTTCTAATCGCCTACTGATCCATAATGAAAATATACAACATGAGCCAATCTAGAAGGCTTCTCTCCCCATCAATATCTAGAGGAGGAACAAAACCCTAAGCCAAGAGATTCATTTTCTAAGATCCTGTTCTGTAATCCTGAGCAAAAGCCTCATTTCTTTTAGTGCTTATTTCCTAACTAAAGAATTTGAAAATCAACTCACACCAAGCTCTAAATTATGAAAGATAAAGATGGGGAGAGAGATTTGAAGTCCCTTTGGACCATGGATTTACTGTTTGACAGTAGCCTATAAATTTGTCTTAAAGGTGACAGTCTAGACTTGGTATTCCTCGGAAGCATCTAGATTTGTACCTGGTATATAGTAAGTGCTCATTGCATAGTTGTTGAATGAATATTAAGTATTGATATCTTTACTATCATTATCACCATCATCATTCTACATAGCCTAGGAACAAAATCATTTTCCAAATGAGCTGCATTCTCTAGTTTCTTGAACTATAAAAATTTCTTTACCTTTCTTCACTCTAAAAAATTTCAAAACAGATCTGCTTAAAAACCCAAAAGCCAGAAGTCTTAGTGCTTTGTGCTGCTATAATAGAATACCTGAAACTGTGTAATCTATAATGAAGAGAAATTTATTGACTTGCAGTTTTGGAGGCTAGAAAGTTCAAGATCATGGTGCCGGCATCTGGTGAGAGCCTTCTTGCTGCATCCTCACATGATGGAATGAGGAGAAAGAGTGCAAGAAAGGCACAAACTTACCCCTTTATAATGACATTAATCCTGCCCATGAGTACAGAGATCTCATGACTCAAACACCTCCCAAAGGTCCCACCTCCCAACACTGCCACAGTGACAACCAAATTTCAAAATGAGTTTTGGAGAGGAAGATATTTAAACCATAGCACCAGAGAAACAACAATTCAAAGTCTTTTCTGAGGACTGGCATTTGTAGAACTTTTTAGCACTTTGGCTGCACCTTGTTCATTATCTTGAATCTATTTAGATGAAACAAGAAATACATTATATACAGATGAACCTAGATGAAATCTTGAGAAAGAGGTAAAACCAGCTGCTTACCATCAACACAGGAAGGTCTGTTTCTTGTTGTTCCAGCCACTTTCCCAGGTAGACAGGAACACTTGACTGTTTGTGACCGTTCCTCAATGCGATTCTTGTTACAACATCGGTGTGCTGCTATCACTTCACATGTCCCTCCTTCTGTCAAGAGAGAAATAATAAGAACATTGATCAGAAATAACTCCGTGGCCATTCAGTCCTGTGGGAGAACATGTGGAGGGGTCGGGGAAAGTGATAGAAATTATATAAACAGTTTTCATGAAGCACAATTACTGTAGGGCTATCTTCTACTATGTATACTCTTGGAGAAGACAGTGCTACACTTCCAAATCAGCAGAGTACCAATGAATAGCCCTCAGGACATGGTAATTCTGGGCTATATGTTTTGAGAGGCAGTAAAGCAGTGAATGCCTGGAACTAACACACCAAATAAAGATGCTACCTAATTTGAATGCATTATATTTTGGGAGCTCTCTCCTATGTTATCTTCACATTTAAGATTCTCTGAGTTCCCACTAATGACAAACAACTGACGCTCCAGTAATACAGAGCCTGCAGTAGCAGGAAAACTGCCCAGAAGTTGGCTCTCCCTCCCACTGCCTGCCCACTCTCAAGGGAGCTGAATAGAACATCTAATCGGTGGCATTTCCCAAATCTAGATCTCATCCACAAGTGAGAGAAAGAATTGCTGGAGAATATTGGTACGGGCTTTAAATGGCATCTCAAACTGCAGGCCTAGGCATATGGCTTGATTTAATTGTTACAGCTCATCCATGCATTCATCAACAGTTATTGGCAACCTAACGTACTACCCTCCACTAGGTTCTTAGCAGGTGAACCACAGAGTCTGTCTAAATGTTGATGAACATTCAGATAGGTCTTTTTATTTTCCTCTTTTGAGATGGGATCTTGCTCTGTAGCCTGGACAGGAGTGCAGTGGCATGATCATAGCTCACTGCAACTTCAAACTCTTGGGCACAAGAGATCCTCCCACCTCAGTCTCCTGAGTAGTGCACCACTATCCTTGGTTAATTTACTTTTATTTTTGTAAAGACAAGGCCTCACTATATTGTCCAGGTTGGTCTTAAACTCCTAGGCCTAAGTGATCCTCCCACCTTAGCTTGCCGCGTTGCTAGGACTAAAGATGTACTTGCCTTAATCTGTCCAGCCTGCATAAAATCAGCTAAGCCGGATTTCCCTTAAAGATGGTCCTCTCACTTCCACTATTGTTCATTCTATTAGCACCCTACACATTTCCTCGTACTTAGTTATTCATATCTGTTCCACTAGCCAGATAAAGATACCCCAAGTGACCCCAAATCAGGAATTAACTTTCTCAGTATTAAAATTTGAATTCAGGAGGAAATGCTTTTTGTATGACCAGAATAAGCCCATAACATTTAGGATTCTTGGCATTTAGGATGAAGTTGACAAAAATTCAGCAAGCATTTGATAAGAAACCACTATATAAAAATTACTGTGTTTTAAACTGTAAGGTATATGTATCCATTCCATATACACATAAGACACATATGGACACTTAGGAAACATTGGAAAAAAGGAGAGACAACTTAAGATACAGCTTCATCTGTAATACAATGGTTCTCAATGTAGTAGGAGTGGGGTGCAGTGTTGCTTCCTCCCCCCAATAATATTTGGCCAGTTTGGTGACATATTTGTCATCACTGGTGAAAATGGGGTGCTACTGACATCTTGTAGATAGAAAGCAGGGATATGCTAAATATCCACAATGTCCAGGATGCTTTACATGGCAAAGAATTATCTGCCCCAAAGATAAATAGTGCCAAGGTGTTGAGAAACCCTGGTCTAATAAGAAAGAAACCTCACAAGAGTCTCTGATTTGGGGTAGACTAATTCTAGTTCCCTCAATGAAAGGGAAGAACTCAGGCTTTCAAACCACCTTGTTTTAGTCTGAATCTCTAATCTGTCACTATTATCTGAGTGCCTCCATTTCCTCATCTGCAAAATGGGAATAATAACACCTGAATCTCAGGGCTGTGTGAGTGCAAACCAAGCGAACATGTGTACAACAGCTCAAACACAAATGTATCAGCCCAGTGAACTCTCCTTAGAGCTCATCTCAAAGGTCAGTCCCTTAAAGATGGTCCTCTCATTTCCACCATTGTTCATTCTATTAGCACCCTACACATCTCCTCATACTTAGTTATTCATGTCTGTTCCCCTAGCCAGACTGTGAGCTTAGTTGGGGTCAGGGTCATTGCCTGTCTCCTCACAGCCTTATCTGCACCAGCTGGTGTATGTGATCTATAACTGTTGGTTGAATGACTGAATGAATTCGTGAATTAACTAAAATTAATATTAAAGTAAGTATCAAGTTTTGTGGTCATAGGTGGAATGGGAGAACCATTTTTTTTTTCTTTCAGGAATCTGGAAGGCTTCGTACGTTATAAGTTGAAAGGCAGGGCTTCAACAGATGCTGATGAGGAGGAAGCATTGAACTAATGTGAGAATCTAAGACTTTTTTTTATTTAAGAAAAAGCAACCTTTTTACTTTAGAGCAGTTTTAGTTTTTTAAAAAATTTGTGAAGATAGTGCTGAGAGTGACCAAATACACCACACACTATTATTTCCTATTTTTATTACCCTTTTATTAACATCTTACATTAGTATGGTACATTTGCTATAATTAATGACTCATGTTGATACATTGTTATTAACTAAAGTATAGGCTTTATTTCAATTTCCTTAGCATGTACCTAATGTAGTTTTCTGTTTTAGGGTCCCATCAGGGATACCATATTATATTCAGTTGTCTTATCTTCTTAGGCTCCTTTTGGCTGTTATAATTTCTCAAACATTCCTTGCTTTTTGATGACTATGCCAGTTTTAAGGAGGGCTGGTCAGGTATTTTTTGGACTGTTCCTGAACTGGGAGTTTTCGGAAGATTTTTTCATGATTACACTGAGGTTATGTGTTTTTGGAGGAAGGCCACAGACGTAAAGTGCCATTCTCATCATATCATCTTAAGGGTACTATCAACATGACTTATCACCATTGATGTTGATCTTGGTCACTTGGCAAAGGTAGTGCTTGTTAGTTTTCTTTACTGTAAAGTTATTTTCCCCTTCCCTTTCCATACTGCTTTCTTTAAAAGGAAGTCACTGTATGTAGTCCGCACTTAAGGAGTAGAAAATAATACTCCACTTTCTTGAGATTACAGTATTTATTAAAATTCTTTAGAATTCCTCTGCATGAGAGATTTGTCTCTTCTACCTTACTTATTCACTGATTGAACCATTTATTTATATCAGTATAGACACATAGATATTTAATACTTAGCATTATAATCCAATATTATGGTAATTACTTTGTTGCTCAATATGTTCCAGCTTTGGTGATTGTGAGCTCTTTCATTGGTTTCTTTGTTCCTTTGACACACCATAATTACTTCCTTACTTTCTGGCCCTACAAGATGCTCCAGGCTCATGATATATATTTCCTGCCCCAAATTTAGAATCAATGACTTCTCTAAGAAACCAGTCAGGGCATTAAAAAAAATACACCAGAGAAGATGGAACTGATGTTTCTTGCACTGTGAGACAGGATTAAATTGGAGAGGTTTTTCTCTCTAAGAAGAGTCCTCAGTTTTGCAGTGAGCCACAGTGGGAATTTTTGGAGCAAATGACTGAATGAGCCAGGTTTTGCTCTAGGGTAACTCTTTTGTAAGCTGTGTGCAGGAGGAGTTGGAAAAGTGCAGAGTACCAAAGCAGAAGAAACATGTTTATTGTGAAGTGCTGGGCAGGAAGTAAGAAGGCTTGCACTTGAATCATGGAAGAGTGCCTCATTATCTCCAAATGCACAACACTGGGATTCAAGTTCATAGAACAGGACTAATCACACTCTTTAACCCAGACACCTGCAATCATATCACTTTAGCTTGTAATTGTCAGCTACAAATACCCTCAGTCAAGTCAGTAATAGCTGGTTCTACACTTCATGAAAATGCCACTAATCACCTCTTTGCTCTAACACAGGAGTGAAGCAACATTTATGATTGAGAATGGTGCAAGGTATATGAAAGCTCCCAGGATGTATTTTGAATCTCATTTGATTTACAGTCAAGTCAACAGACGCAATGACAGACAAGTCACATTACCTGAGTTACTGCTCTGAGTTAAATAATATGGACACCCAGTGACCACCAGAAGTCCAAAGCCAGTCCCTCACAGCAATGCTATAGATGAGCCAAAGGAACAGTTCTTTGCTATTCTCGGAGCTCAGTGCCATTTATTGTGCTCTGACTTGTGTGCCGGACACTGTTCTTGGCACCTTATCCACATTCATTATAAATGTCCCTGCAACTTTTGCCCCACTTTACAGATGAGAAGTTGAGGCTCAGAGAAGTGAAATAACTTGCTCAGAATTATACAAGTCTAACCCGTCTGTTATACTCCAAAACTCATGCTTTCTGCATCTTCTTATAAGTAATTGTTTACTACGGATGAAAAACTTGCCCCCAAAAGTCTAACACATTGCATAGAATGGTTAAATTTAAGTATCCAACTTGTCCCTTCTTTCCCATTTGTGTCTCCTATTTTACTTATTACTATCTCTCTCTCTCCTTCTCTTTCCTCCAGGGGCACTGACCACATTGCTAGTTATTGCCTGAACATGCCAAGCACGATTCCCTGAGGGTCTGTGCATCATCTGGGACACACTCCCAGCAGATCTCTTGCTCACTATCTCACTGCTTTCTCTTTGCTCAAATGTCACTTCATCAGAGGCACACTTGACCTCTCTAGTTAAATCAAGCCATACTTCCTTAGCCAGCACTCTTGAGCTATCTTATATGATTCATGTCCTCTCACCTCCCCCATACCTGTAACTTTAAAATACACTAGTATATAATTGACTTATTTATTACATTACTGTCTAAGACTCCTCACTGAAATGTAAACTCCTCAAGGACAGGGATTCCTGTTGTTTTATGTATTAAAAATATCTGGCATATTATTACCAAGATTTTAAAAGTGCTCTTTAATACATATTTCATTTAATCTTCAAAGTAGTTCAAAGATAGAGATAGGACCATTAGCATCTCCATTTTATAACAATGAAGCAGACTTAGAGCAAATGACTTAGCCACGTAACTAATGGTAATAAGAATAGTACTAAAGGAGTTAATCATTTATTGAGTTTTTCCTATGTACCTGAGACCTTGGTAGATATATTACAAAACTTCCACTCATTTTATGCTCACAAAATCTCAGTGAGGTTCTGATCACCCTCATTTTATAGAACAGATGTAAAAACTAGCCCACATTGTACCTAGCAAGGAGCTGGCAGAATTGGGATCAGAACCAATATCTGCTCTTTCCCCTGTCCCACCCTGACACACACGCTCCCATTTCTCCAAAAAGGGGAGGATAACTTGACAACTGGGAATTGACAAATGCTCCATTTTCATTAAAACCTTGTGTATAAAGTCAATGACCCCCAGCCATATCTTCCTTCAGCTCACAGATGATGGATTTGCACACAGAAAGCCAAGGAGGTATTGCTCTAAATAACAGGCTTATCTGGTCGTGACAAGTTGAACTATGGCTTTAATTACACATGCTGCTCAGGTACTCTGGTGCAGAGCCCAGAACTAGGTCTCAGTGGACATAGTGGAGCCCCATAGGACCTTAACAGTTAAAGGGTCTGATTGGCCCGTCGTACTCACATCTCCTGACTTCCAAGGAGTGACCTAGCCACAGTCAATCAGAGCCATTTAATCCTTCAATCTGTCCTAACCATGGACTTGTGTTGGCAAAATAAAAATATTAGATTTTTGACAGGAAAAGGTTCACTAACATGTGCAGTCCTTTACTTTCAAGTTATGCTTTGTAGGGTCTATGGGTTATTCTAAGGGGCTCAGTTACCTCTACTGGAGGAAAGGAGTTATTTTATAATTATCATTCAGGATAAGAATCTATTCTTTAAAGAGTTTCCTCTGCTAAGGAAAAAGTGTAAACAACTCTTCTCAGCTGATTATCATCTCTCTAACGGTAGTATTAAATGACAAGTATTTGATTGATATGTTATTAACTAAAGCCTAGGCTTTATTCAGATTTCCTTAGCTTTTACTTTCTCATTCTAGGGTCCCATCAAGGATACCACATTACATTTAGATGGGTGGGTGATTGAGCAAAATGAAAAATGAATAAGAAATCTGTCAAGGATTGTTGTATGATCAAATAATATGGAACATAACTGAGAAGGCTGGATGCCTTTGGTACAGAAAATTTAATAAGCTTGTAAAAGAAATCCACCACCAATTTCCACTTGATTTTACTTCTTGGCTGTATCAAGAGCCCGCTTTTTCTTTGACCCACCCAAGATAGAGGGAGAAGCTGTTCAAATTCTGTGACAGGAACTACAATTCCTGCTATAATCACAAAGATAAAATTTTTCAAGGCCCCCCTGGAACAGACTATAAGCGCTTATTTACCCATTATCCTCATCAGCTGACTTCTTGGGAAAGAGAACAGGAAACCAAAATCTTCCCAAGATTTGCCTCCAGTGAAAGGGAAGAGTCAGTTTTATCAAAACCCTTTATGGAAACTACAAATTTGTCCCTTTTAAACTAAGGTGTTTGCATTTTAAGGATTACCTTGTGTACTACCCTTTTTTTCTTTCATTTTTTTTTTTTTTTTTGAGTTGGAGTCTCACTCTGTCACCCAGACTGGAGTGCAGTGTCCGCTCCCGGCCACCGCAGCCTCCACCTGCTGGGCTCCGGCAATCCTTCTGCCTCAGCCTTCCAAGTAGCTGGAACCACAGGTGTGCGCTACCACGCCTGGCTTTTTAAAAAAAATTTATTATAGAGATGAGGTGTCGCCAAGTTGCCGGGGCGGGTCTCGAACCCGCGGGCTCAGGCAATCCACTCACCTCAGCCTCCCAAAGGTGCAGGATTACAGGCTGAGCCACTGAGCCTGGCTCTATCCTTTTAAACCTAACTGCCAAGGCTATTTCAAAATCATAATGATAATATTCTTCATGAAAATACCTTTCAGAGCTTCCTTTGGTAACAATGTGGATCCATTCCTAAATTTCATCTCAATTCAAGTCAGAATGAATTACTCAAAGTTAAGTCATTTAAGTACTCAGAAAATTGAGCTTCTCTCTCTCCCCCCCCCCCCCGACTTATGCATTATTTGGAAAATGGCCTCTTTTCTGGATTCCACCCAGCATCTATAGATCTAGCAACTAAGACAGGAAAGGTAACCTGTTAACTAATGGCAGAGGATGTAGAATAAAAAACAAGCCAGTGTGCTGTTTGTCTGTACTATTCAGATTTTTAAAATTATTGTTTCTACTATATCTTTACTTTGTAGTAAACACATCTAAAATAAAATATCTAAAGAAATTTGCCTTATACGCTAAATCTAGCTTTATAAGGGATCACACTGTTCTGTCCCATTAGACAGTAATGCAGAAATTGTCTGGCGAATGCATGCTAATTTGAAAAAAGTAAGATGCACATCAGCTTCCCAGTTCTCCTACCACCACAGATCTTCAAAACAGTGGCCTTCTTTCTCATTCCCTTTGCCCACATTGACCCAGGTGGTGAGGGGAGGGTCCCCTTTGAAAAGCTCCACTTCTCTAGTTCAGCATCTATTCTTTTCTCTTGGGTTTGTCAGAGCTCTGAGTATATTATCAAACCTATTTTTAACAGGAAAAGAAAGTTTCTAATATCCAAAAAGGAAAAAAAGCTAGCATTTCAAGATTATTTCTGGCAGCAGCAACTCTCTCTAAGCTGGAGAAGTTTAAAAAAATGCCAAGCCCAATATGCTCCTAGCAATGATCCCTCCTTTCCAGCTCAACGCATCACTGTCTTCTCCTGTATAAGTGAAGAAATACAAGAAAGATAAATTGCTAAGGATAGTGTTTATTTTAAAAAGAGTGCCCACTGATGAGAATTATGTGTCATGACGGAAAGGGAAGATGAGATTAGGAATGACTGGCAGGCACATGGCTAAAAGCTTCAAGGTTGGCATCATAAGCTAGGGTTTGCCCCCAGAAATAGTTATAGTTAATAGAAATTTAATAGAAATAGTTTATTCCAACCAACTGCATCATTCTAGGCTACAAACTGGGTCAACCATTTAGAATGGGCACCTGTGGGAAATTGCAAATATCTAATCCTTTTCATTAGACAGGAAATTGAACATTCAGCAGATGTTTTGGTGTTGATGGCTACATGTTCAAGACCAAGCATAGACAAACAATTCAAAATGATCACAATGGCAGGTTTTCTGGGAAAGAAGATTCTAGGGGACACACATTGAACTAGAAAGAACTGTCTTAAAAACAAAAAGAAAGGGAACATGAGTCTAAACCCTGTACTTTTTTGTGTTTATTCATAATGCATGTTTTTAAAAATAATGTTTTGCTTTTCCTATAAAGAGTAAGGACAGCAATTTTTTTTTTCTGTTTCTTCACCATTCAGTACTAAGCTTAGAATGTGGTACTTGTTATGTGGCCTGTAAATATTTGAACAAACCTCTTCCTTATGACTATTGTTTTACCCCCATTGTACCCTCTCCTAACAAGCCGGACTCTTTTGTAGCATGACTCCTAACTGGAATTGTTGGTTCATCCATCAACTGTAGTTTTACTGGACACTCCATGATGGTAGGGAACCACATCTTGTTTACTTCTTTATCCTTGGCGTCTGGCAGAATAGTAGGCACTCACACATTTACTAAATGACTGAATGATTAATTGACTGAGTAATGAAAGAAAGAAAGAAAGAAAGGGAAGAAGCAGAGAAGAGAAGAAGGAAGGGAAGGGAGGAAGAAAGGGAAGAAAAAAGATAAGGTAAGAGAAGATTGATTGAATATAAATTAATCCTCTTTTGGAAACTTTTCCTGAATATCCTTATGTGCTCTTTTCCAAGGATGAACTTGAATGATTAAGATGTAGTTTTTGCAAAGAGACCTTCCAAAACACCTTCCACCTCCTAGAAAACTCAATTTGGAGCTTTGGCTTGGGATAGAGTCAAAACCTACAAGGGAAAAGCTTTTTACTCAAAGTTAAGTAACTTTAAAATGAAATAGTAATTAAAAGTAACTAAAAGGAAACTTCAGT
The DNA here is from genome assembly GCA_963574415.1 of Tarsius wallacei. Classification (NCBI taxonomy): domain Eukaryota; kingdom Metazoa; phylum Chordata; class Mammalia; order Primates; family Tarsiidae; genus Tarsius; species Tarsius wallacei. The sequence goes on from CAUYQG010092307.1 coordinate 25,425, forward strand.
TCTCATTAAAAGGCCATGACATGTGCTTACAGTCAAAGACAACATTTGGATGAAATGTATAAACCAAGATTAAGGAATGTTAAGACTTACATGATTATTCATGTCCTTACATTTTTACTTTATTGTAAATGATTTCTTTCTTTAAAAGCTATACTATGTAAGAAAAAGCAAAGATTTTTTTGAGAGCCACTTTTCTAGAACTTCTTGATTAAGGTCTTATAAATAGCCCTCCTGGAATCTATTGTAGCGGATGTAAGAAATGCATATTTAAGACTGTGTTAAAAATGCTTTATTGACCCAATGGACTAGAAGGAAGCGCCAAGTGTCTTTGTCTGTAAATCATTGACAAGAGAGACACTAATGGATCTTTAAGCATGTTTTAGTTGAGAAGGGAAAAATGGCTGCTTGATTTGTTTATGTTTGAGATTAAACAAATTACCATCTTCTCTCTCCTAGGGTCCTGGGGTATGTAGAGGACAGACGCGAATAGGAAAAAATGAACAAATTCTGGGCAGGACAACCGTGTTTGAAGCAGTATAGCATAATGGATAAGATCAGAGATTCTAGAGCCAGGCTGCCATCTCTTGCTTTCTATTATTTTTCATTCTCTATTTCAAGTTTCTCATCTGTCAAATCTGGATGACAGCATCAACCGTACAGGGTTGTTTTGAAGACTAAATGAGTATAGGAATTAAATAAGTAAAGGTAAAGTGAAATAATGATACCTAGTTAAGAGTAGGTACTAAAAGATATTCTGATATTATTAATACTATTGACATGATCATCTCTTATTAGGTCAAGATTACTGGTGGGAAAAATATGACTCTTATTTTTTTCTCTAACATAGACCATTCCTCATTTCATCTTCCTACTCTTATCCCAGGCTAATGACTGGGAAACTTCATTTAGACGTCAATATCTCACCAAGACTGCTAAAAGTAAAGTAATATTACAATCAACTCAGCACCTATTCCTTTATTTTTTTTTAAAGAAGAAACTGGCTTATACATGGGATATGTTGAAACACCACTGCAGAAGTAATTTTCAATGATTGCTCTATACTCATAAAAATAAATTTTATCCAAAGACGCACCAATGAGTTTACAAGAGCATCTTTGATTCCTTACAGTTCTTTACATGTTATAGAATTTTACTCTTTTCTAACAAGGATGCCACAAACAACATTAGTGATGGGTCCCCACACAATGTCTTGGACATCAGACTGCCTTTGGGCTAGTCTTAGATCTGTCTGAAAACTTTTGTTAAAACAAGGCTGATAAGATAATATCTCCATCCTTCTATTCCATGCTCCCACATTTGCTTGCTTGATTTGGACTTTTTTTTTTTTTTGAGCTGGAGTCTCACTCCGTCTCCCAGGCTGGAGTGCAGTGGCACACTCACAGCCACCCCAGCGTCAACCTGCTGGGCTCCAGTGATCCTTCTGCCTCAGCCTTCCAAGTAGCTGGAACTACAGGTGTGTGCTACCATGCCTGGCTAATTTTTTAGTTATTGTAGAGACAAGGTCTCGCCAAGTTGCCCTGGCTGGTCTCGAATTCGCAAGCTCAAGCCACCCACTTGCCTCAGCCTCTCAAAGTGCTGGGATTACAGGCTGAGCCACTGAGCTCAGCCTGGACTTGTTTTTAATATATTGCACATTAATGCAATACTAGAAATGAGACCATTGAAGGGAGGTTGCTGCCTCACAGTGGGGCATTCATCCCGGATGCTGATGTAAATCTCTGGAAACAGAATCACAGCATCAGTGCCCTTTAACTTCCTTGGGCTAAGATCTCAAATAAGTAAGTCGTGTTCTACTATTGTGATTAGGAGAAGAACTGAAATAAAATAAGGCTTAGAAAAATAGCTGTTTACTGTTCCACTCTAGGGTGCAACATTCTTGACCTATCCCCCTTGAATTTCCCTCAACCCTTTGCTCAAACTAAGGCCACTGGTTTATCTAGACAATACTTTGTCAGGCTTTTCTTCTCCCCTGCTATCCTTCAAGGCCAGGGCTGATATAGAAAAGTATTCTAGACAAGAGATCGGAAACCCTGTTTTAAATGAATAACTCCTCTGGATATATTAATTTTCCCAAAATTATGTGAAGCACTGATATAAAGGGTTGACTATATTAATATCTAATTAATATTTAAATGACATTTCAAATAATCAACATCACTTGGGTTTCTAGCTACATGATTTGGAGCAAGTTGTAGCCTCTAAGCCCTGATCCCCCATAAGTAAAATGCATACCTTGAAGGGATGTTGTAAGGATTAGAGATTGTATGTAAAAAGTAATTAATACATTGAGTAGCATGCAGAAGGCATACTATAAATAAGAACTGCCTTTCTTGTTATTATTCATACAAAAAAAATAAACCTAATTTCAGACAACATTGGAAGAGGTTACCTCTGACATGCATTCTGATGGAAGGATAGAATTCCCATAGGCTGGAAAATACGAGCTTTTACCTTTCTGGTTCCAGGACCCTCCCGTCAAAGGCTGCAAATATCTGAACTGTTCATGCCATGGTGGGTGGCCTAATGTGCTTTTTACATTGCAGTCTTATGTTGTTTACTCATTTCTTTCTTTATTTTTGTTCTATGTTTCTTACATTAATTTAATGACATATAAGCAGGAATACATGCTGATAAGGAAGTTTAGCAATAGTCATGAACTTTTTGTATTCTCTTAAAATGAAATTCTTCCATTATCCTTCACAGGATGTTAAAAGGAGCATGGTTGGTAATTGAAAGGAACAACCCACATGGTTGGTGATTATACATAAACTTTTATGAAAACATAAAAGTACAGTCAACAAAATAAAGCAGACAACTTTGTGACTCCAAATCCATCACCTCTAAACAATAACTATTTTATGATATTATTTCCTCCAGCTAAGTGAAAAGCATGCCCATGGCACAACATCCTAAATTGGCTTAGAAGCAAAGATGAGAAGATTAAGACAAAATTTGAGACAATCCAGAGAGAAGTGGAAGCAAAATACTGTCCCCTGAAAGTGGCGTTCTCACTTTAGGGCCAGATAGTTACCAATGGGTCCTCTTGCTGAGTCACAAATTGATCTTAAATTGCAAATCCTTGTTTTGGGTCTCTACAGGAGAACTGCACACAAGTCCATAGATATTAGATTTTACTTTCATCTATAGGCTAATTACTATCAACCTCCTAAATAAATTATTAAATGTTTTGGAAACCTGTGATACAAACACTAAAATTAAGTTTTGCTTGTGTCTACCAAATTTTATAATTGAAGGTTCTGTGAGGAAGTGGTCTCTACAGTATCAATGGATGTGATTTTATTAAGTCTCAAATGGTCCATGTGATGCAGGATGGTTAAGAGCATAGTGTATAAGATTGGATTTTGGAGTAACACTCACTGGGTTTCAGTACTGTCTCCATCCTATAGTATTTACTTCCGGAAAATCATTTAAACTTTCTGTTCTTCATTTCCTCATCTGCAAGATGGGGGAAATAGCAGTACTTTCGTCATGAGGTTGTTGTGAGGATGAATGAGTGAACACAGACAAAACACTTAGGACAGTGTGGGAAGCAACCATGAGTTGCTCTTGACACAGTTGCTTTTATTAGTATTAGCCATAGGGCTGCCAGCAACTGTCTCCTCCTTCTGGGCTTATGGTAGCTCCTGACCCCTTTGTGGGAAGAGGAGCCATTGACTGTTTCTGATCAAATGGGCACTAATGGAATTGATTTATTACTACCATACTGAGCTTTTAATTGCCATGCAAGATCCTCCTGGGTTCTCTTTCTGCTGGTGTGGCAGCCAGTGATATTTTGGATCAGGAATCAGCAAACTTCTTCATAAAGTCCAGATTGTAAATATTTCAGCTTTGTGGGCCTGCTGGTCTCTGGAGCAACTACCAAACTTTGCCATTATATCACAAAAGCAGTCATAAACAATATATCAACAAATGTGGCTATATGCCAAACTGAGACTTGAACTTCATGTAATTTTTATGTGCCACAAAATAGTCTTCTTTTGATTTTTTTTCCAGCCATTTGAAAGGTAAAGGCCAGTCTTAGGTTGTGGACCATTCCAATCAAATGGTGAGCCAGATTTGGCCTACAGGCCATAGTTTGCCAATCGCTATTTTAGATGGTTGCTGCTCCCAAAGCTCTAGTCCCTGAGAAACTCCTACAAACACAGTCGCACTGTTGAATCACAATGGGCTTGCTGTGTGATCATGGAATAAACCTTTGCTGTTTTGAACCAGTGAGATTTGGAAGTTGCTTATTGCTGTTTCTTAACACAACCTACTCTACAGTCTGCCATATAGTCATACATCACTTAACAGTGGGGACATGTTCTGAGAAGTGTGTCATTAGATGATTCTGGCATTGTGTGAACATCACAAAGTGTACTTTCACAAACCTATATGGAATAGCCTACTACATACCTGGGCAATATAGCCTATTGCTCCTAGGTTACAAATCTGTACAGCATACTGAATACTCTGGGTAATTGTAGCACAGTGGTATGTTTTTGTGTGTCTTAGCCTGTCTAGACATAGATAATGTGCAGTAAAAATACAGTATTATACTAGTTATCTTATTGGTCTGTTGACTGAAACATTGTTCTGCAGTACATGACTGTGTTATTGTCTAAGATGATGAGAAAAAAAGAAGTACATCTCATCCTTAAGAGTGTTTAAGAAGCATGTGCAAATATGTTTAATAACAACTATTGGGAAGAGCCACCTCCAAGGTATTCTGCCCAGTGAAATACAGTCTTTCAAATATATGCCTTCTTTTCAGAAACAGAATGAGATACTACTGCTTAGCTTTTGAGTCTTTGTATACATATCTCACCCAAGCCAAGAGTCTGGTCCTTGTCATCTTGATATTTTATTGGTTTAGCTGAGAAGTAATAACATTGTGTATATATCTAAAATATTGTGAGATTGTGCCTCATATCCATAGCCAAAGAGATTAAAAAAAAAAAACACACACACACATTTAGGAGAAAAGAAGGCAAACAGAAAGTGATTTGTGCCACACATTGTAGAAGTCATTAACTATGACTCAGGTAGAAAAACGTATACTTCTCTTTTTGACAGTGATGACAATTTAATAGTATTTGACTCTATCGAGTTACATACAGCATCCGCAGGCATTGAAAGAGACTGTTTATCAAGATGATAAACAAGGTTTCATTTTCTCGCTGGCTGCATGGATGTGATCAGAAGTCTAAGGCCATCTGAATTCACTTAGTCTGGCCACCAGACAGAGGCTAAGCTACCCAGTACCATCTGTGCTTGAAATGAGCTTTCCTTAATGGACCCTCTCCAAGCAAATCAGTGCTAAAAGAGGCGTGTTTGCATGAGTGCATGTGTACTGGAGCATTCAAGGTAGGCTTGGGGGCAGAGGGAAGGGGGTTAACTCTGCATTCTGGAAATCTTATGCTCACTAATTGTAAACTGCAGAACTAGTTTTGTCTTCTGGATTGGGTAACTATTTTGCAAAGCAGGCTGGTTAAATTCTCAACATGCCAAGAATATAGAATGGGCTTTCATGGAATCAAAACACTTTTTTCCCATAATATAACAAGAAACACTTGAACAATAAGTGTTTGTTCTTAGTATTATCACTATGATTGTTATTGCTAGCTGTGATAGTCATTTCAACTCTGTAGTAGACGCCTGTTCTTTCTACCTGCCTAGAAAGCAGTCCCACTTCTAAAGTGACTGCATATTAGTTTTCCCAGGGAGGTTAGTGGCCTCTCTTCCCCAATTCTAGTTCATGAAGTTTGGGAGGCACTGAATTTACCCCAAGCTCCAAGAGAGGGCACAAGACTCAAGACTAGCTATGTGGATCATGCTGTTTCTAGTGACCGAGTGATAATTAACAAAGCTGGTACCTCTCCCAAGCTATACACAATGAGATCAATTTGCAAAACATTTATTCTTGGGAAGTATAATGTTTTTTCTTGTAAGTATTACTGATTAAAAGATACAAGTCTGGAGCTTGCCACTATCTTAGCACCATGACTGAAAACTTTGCAAGTGAATGGAGACAGTGCAGAGGGAGACTGAGAGGGGAGGTCGAACATTGCCTGACACCCTTATTAGTACTGCTTGATGCGGCTGAACTTTCACCAGTACATGTCTTTTTTCCTTGAGTTTGAATAAGAGTCTGTCACTCACAATACAAAGAGACATGAAGTACAGTTATACTAAAAGTATCAAGAATATTTTCTTCTATTATCTCTTTGCTCTATAAATTTGTTAACTGCAGAACCCTCTGGTAGATGCTGAAGTTGAATGAGACACCACCCCGTCTCTAGTGCTACCTCCTCAGGGAAGTCTTCCTTAACTTCCTGATTAGGTCAGTAACACACTCCCCTTCCGATTCTAGACTCTCAGAGTATTAAGACCTTCTCCACCTTGGCGTATGCATGACTGCAATTTTATACATTTGTGAAATGCTTATTATTATTGTCTGTCTTCTTTAAGAAGTAAAAAACACCGTGTGGCAGTGGTCATGTCTGTTTGTGTTAATCATGTTATTCCAAGTGCCCAGCACGATGCCTGACTATGGAGATCACTGCTGCCAAGACAATACTTATTCTCTCCTTTTCTCATATTCCTAGAACAGTAATTTGCCCACACATCCAAAAATATTTTTCTGTCCTGCTCACAGCTGTGGATGAACACGTGACACACTTCTTGTCAATGGGACAAAAATGAAAGTCTGCTGAGGCTACCTAGGAAGGTTTTGCAACTCTACATAGTTACTGCTCCTATGTCTATTATTATCTCATTCTCACCTGGTGCATTTTCTTTCAAATGCTTAGTCAGGTAACTTTCTTGTATCAGTGGCCACCAAGTTTGATATCTGAGTCTAGTTACCAAAGACATCTTCCAAGAATCAACAGTATTTTTAAGATTTATACAAGTATGAGGAAAACCAAAGATTTTGCTCTATGAGAATCTGATTGCTTGGGGAAGAATAGAATTTAGTAATATCCTACCTTAGCTTAAATATAACTATTTGCTTTCTTTATAGCTATGAGGATTACCTGGGATTCAAATTTCTGTTAGTTTTTTATCAGGGTTGGAATAAGCAACAGAAGACAAAGCTTTGTTGAGACCTTCACTTGTATATGTAGACTTAATTGCTAGGGGTGCACTATGGTTTTGCGATTACCCTAACAGTCCATGGTTGAAATACTGTCATTATGTCTTTAATCTGACACATTCCAGCAAGCCAAACTTCCTAAACCTTAATTTATTTCTCTGTGAAATGGGAATAATGATGACTGTTACTATCTGCAGGTGAAATCCACTGTTCTTGCTTGCCTATATCTCATTCCCTGTTCTGGTAACAGCATACCTGGTTTCCTTAGGACAGCGACTGCCCCACCCATTTTCAGTCAATGCAGTGCAAGTGAACAAGGGCTTCCGAGGTGGGACTGTGAGCTGAAAGCGGCCAAACAGCATGGTCTATTCCCAGCCACAGTGATGATTCAAGGATAGGCTTGTGATCCAAATTGGTTGGGGCAGACTAAACCAGAGGGCTATGTGGAAATATTGTTTAAAAAAGCTTTATTTTTGTTGAACTTAAAGATGTCAGCCGACCTCTGGAGAGATCCTGTGAGGTGAGATTGAGCTGACACGGAGAACAGTGCAGAGAAGTGACAGAGATGAGACCAGCCCTTGTGACACCTTTGAGTTACTAATCCGATGCTGTTGGTTCAACCTATGAAATTTTTATATCAGCATGCCAATATATGTTGTTCCTTTTAACCCACGTAAAATTAAGTTTTAGTGTTCTAGCAATGTATCTTATTGAGTAGTTATGAGAATTGAATAGGAAAGTGTACACAAAAACATAGTGGGTAGTCATTTTTGTTACTATTACTGTTCTGTTACTATTATTATTATAGTCATTATTATGAAATGACTAGAATTTTATTGTGCCAATATGCATTATGGTCCTGAAAGAATTGTTAAATATTTCTCAGTTTACTGAGAGTAATTGTGAGACAAAATCAATTGGATACTGAGTTTCTGAAACTTCCACAGCAGGCAAAATCCAAATAACTTATCATATTGATTCCTAGCAATTGGTAGTTTAACAATCAGTTGAACTGACTTAGTCAGTTGTTGAGCCTCTGTTAAGAAATCCCAAATACGAGAGAAATGAAATGACTGACAAAATACTATAATGAAATATCCTGGGCTTGTAATCTGCCAAATACGTGTTAAAATACCAATTCACCTGCTTATAAGTCATATTAAATAGATATATTTCTTAAATTCTCTGAACTTTGTAAAAGAAACACCTTCTTCATAAGATAATTATGAAGAAAAAAATGGAGTAATAAATATGAACTTCTCAGTATGGCCTGACTTGGATTGTAAAACTTTGTACTCATCATCACTTTTGATGTTTTAATTACATTGACTGTCATGAATAAACTAGCTCAATTCTAAAGTTATGTAAATTAGACCTTAACGTTTTTATGGATCCAAAATATTGATTAACTGTCATTTGAGCAATGTAGAGGCATCATGTAGAAATAAAGCAATTTGGATGTTTAGTTAGACTAAATGAGAAAGAATTTTTTCTACTTAATCTAAAAGAATGTGATTTTCAAAATATTAAACTTGGCTGGGTGTGGTGACTCACACTAGCAATTCTAGCCCTTTGGAAGACAGAGGTGAGAGGATTGATTGAGTCCAGGAGTTTGAGTCCAGCCTGGTCAACATAGAGAGACCTTGTCTCTACAAAAAAAAAAAATACAAAAATTAGCCTGGTGTGGTGGTGCAGACCTGTAGTTCCAGCTATTTGGGTGTCTGACATGAAAGGATCATCTGAACCCAGGAGGTCAAGGATGTAGCAAGTTATGATACTGCCACTTCACTCCAGCCTGGATGACAGAGAGAACCTCTTACTCTAAATAAATAAATAAATAAATAAATGAATAAAAAATAAAATAAAATATTAAACTTAGTCTGTTAGATAAATTATAACAAAGAATGAGTGACTGCAGTGACAAGTCTATAAGAAAATGACCATTCTTTGCTTAGATGTCAGTTTGTCAGCTAACATTTTATTAGTAATAATCTGAAGAGCAGAATATGATTACCGAAGTTTTGAGTTTCTGAAGAAACATTCATGTAAGTTAATGATCACAATGAAAGAATATTAGAGAAAATCTGGCCAAAAAATACATAAATTTCAAACCAAGGTCAAAATTGTCCTCTTCACAGCAAATTATATTCAGGTTAATAGGTTCAACATGAGAATTGAAGCTATTGGAAAGGCTCAGTCACCTCATACCAAACTTCCACTGCAGTCAATAAAGCATGAAAGGCATTTGGAGGAATGCTAGTTCCTGACAGTTCATGTGAAAATGCAAGGTCTTCATGAGAAGACTCTTAGAGAAAAAAATCTTTCTCTTTTTTTCTACCATAGTTTTGTATAAGTCTTTATTGGTAAAGAGAGAGATTTTTGCCATTTCAGCATGGCTGTAGATTAGAGTGTTGGGGTCAAAATGAGAAAAGGCGCTATCACAGAAACAAAGAACTGAGTACCACATGTTCTCATTCATAAGCGAACCCTGAACATTTACCATAATACTATAAGAAAGGGATTGGTAATAGCAGGACGCTGCCAGGAGAGGGAGAGAGGGGCAGCACAAAACATCAATAAGGGTACTCATCCCAAACAAGGTGAAGTGGAGACCAAAGGGAGGCCCAAACTTCACCTGTATGATGACAGCTTATGTACCTAATCCTGAATCGTACCCCATATCTTTAAAATAAAATTTTAAAAAATCAGTTTTAAATTTGTCTCAGTTTATTTGAAGGACACAAAGTAGCTCTTGTCAATTTTAACAAGTAAAATGGCATTATCAAAGCAGTGTTTTCATAGAATTATTTAAACTTTTATGGAAAATTGTTATCTCTCTTCTATTCATATACCCAGGAATAACAAGTGCATGCCTCCATGAAACATACGAAAATGTTCATAACAGCTTTACTCAATATAGTTCCAAACTGGCAGTAACTAGATGTTCATCACTAGCAGAACTAAGTTGTGGTGGGTTTATACCACAGAGTACTACACAGCAATGAGAATGAACCATTTAGCGCTATATGCAACAAAGTCAATGAAAGCAGCCAGACACTAAAGGGGATATAGGATCCACTTAAATAAAATAAAGTTTTAAAAAAGATAATAAGACTAATCTATGGTGTTTGAATTAGGACAGTCTTTACCTTGGGAGAGGCAGTAGTGACTGGGAGACGTCACCATAAATACCTCTGTAGTGATGATGTTCTGGTTCTTGATGTGAGTTGTGGTGTCATGGGTGAGTTTAGTTAATGGAAGCTGACTGAGCTGCTCACTCATGATTTGTCTGCTCTTCTCAACATATATTACATATTAGTTTAAAAAATTTGTTTTAAAATGAAGCAAACATTAGAATTCCTACTTTATAAGACCACCTCTCCACAGAATTTTTACTCTAAAATAAACAAGAAAATAAATGAATGATAACAAAAGTCCTTGCTTATTATAAGGAGACATGAGGTAAATCTAGAAATGTTTTTCCTCAGTTTGGTAAAAATGATAAAGAAGGCTACTGTCAAAAGTTGGTAAAGGTATACAGAAAAAAACACCCCTACCCATCACCATACAAAAATCAACTCTAAATGGATCAAAGACCTAAATGTAAAACCTCAAACTATAAGAACCTTAGAAAATGCAGGAGACACCTTTATAGAAATTGGAACTGGCAGCCAATTCCAGATCAAAACCCCAAATGACCATGCCATAAGAGATAAGATAGACAACGGAGACCTCATCAAGCTAAAAAACTTCTGCAAAGCGAAAGAAACCATCAAGAGAGCAGGGAGACAGTCCACAGGATGGGAAAAAATATTTGCCAACTGTGTATCTGACAAAGGTCTCACATCCAGGATCTACAAGGAACTCAAACCTGCCAAAAAGAAATAGACAAAATATATGCCCACTTTTTAATAGTGCTGTTTATTTCTTTTCAGCAGGTTTGAGTACCTCATAGATCCTGGATGTTAGACCTTTGTTAGATATACAGTCCCCTCCCTATGAGGGAGCTTTTCTTCCTTTCAATAAATCCTGATTTCTTAAAAAAAAAAAGTGGTCAACAACCGTGCTGCCCATCAAAAGAGGACTGGATTAAAAAATTGTGGTACATATATACAGTGGAATATTACACAGCCATAAAGAAGAACAAAATCATGAACTTCACAGCAACCTGGATGGAATTCAAGTTTATAATACTGAGTGATCTCTCACAGAAACAAAGAGCTGAGTACCACATGTTCTCACTCATAAGTGGACCTGGAACAACTACCGTATTACTGTAGGAAAGGGATTGAAAGTAGCGGGAAACTGCAGGGAGGGGGTTGGGGGGGTGGGGAGCTAGGACTGACAGTAGTCAATATCCACCTGGGGAAGGGGGGGTACACCTCATCAACAAGGGTACCTGCACAATGAACATTTGTATACCTAACCCTGGATTGTACCCCACAATTTCAAAATAAAAATCAAAAGAGGAAAAAAAGGAAAAAAAAAAAGTGGTCAAAAAATATGAATAGATGCTTCTCAAAAGAAGACATACGAGCAGCCAACAGATACATGAAAAAATGCTCAGCCTTACTAATCATCAAAGAAATGCAAATTAAAACCACACTGAGATGCCACCTAACTCCAGTCAGGATGACCATCATCAATAACTCAAAAAACAACAGACGCTGGAGAGGATGCAGGGAAAAGGGAGCACTTCTACACTGTAGGTGAGAGTGTAAACTTGTACAACCTCTGTGAAAAACAGTGTGGTGATTCCTAAAAGATCTAAAAATTGACCTTCCATATGACCCAGTAATCCCCCTTCTGGGAATATACCCAGAGGAACTCAAATCACTCTATGAAAAAGATACCTGCACATGCATGTTTATTGCAGCAATACTCACAATATCAAAAATATGGAACCAAATGTGCTGCCCATGGAAAGTGGACTGGATGAAAAACATGTGGTACATATACATGGTGGATTATTACACAGCCATAAAGGAGGACAAAATTATGAACTTTGCAGCAACTTGGATGGACTTAAGAGTCTATAATACTCAGTGATCTATTACAGAAACAAAGAACTGAGTACCCCATTTTCTCACTCATAAACGGACTGTGAACAATTATCATAATACTATAAGAAAGGGATTGGGAGTAATGGGAAACTGCCAGGGTTGGGGACACATAAAATTATTAAGAGTACCTGATCTTAAACCAGGTGAAGCGGGGACCAAAGTGAAGCCCAAACTTTACCTTTACAATGACCATTTGCATACCCAACCCTGAATTGTACCCCACATCTTTAAAATAAAAATAAAAGAAAACTAAACAAACAAACACTAAAACACAATTGGGGAGAATGGTAATTGACATTTTTTAAAAAGAATATGATTTGGCAGTATTTGTCAGTGGATGCACCCTTTGGCCCAGTAATACCAATCTTAAAAGTCCCATTTACTTATTTTCTTGCAACAATTTACAAAGCTATATGTACAAAGAGATGCAATGCATTCAATAGTTTATCACAGAAAGAAAAGTGAGATAGTTACTAAAGATGCTATAAAAAATAAAAAATAGGCCGGACTCAGTGGCTCAGCCTGTAATTCCGCGCCTTTGGGAGGCTGAGGTGAGTGGATTGCCTGACCCCGTGGGTTTGAGACCCTCCTGGGCAACTTGGCAAGACCTCATTTCTACAGCAAATCAAAAAATTAGCTGGGCGTGGTAGCGCACGCCTGTAGTTCCAGCTACTTGGAAGGCTGAATAGAAGGATCGCCGGAGCCCAGCAGGTCAAGGCTGCGGTGGCTGGGAGCGGCCACTGCACTCCAGTCTGGGTGACAGAGTGAGACTCCAACTCAAAAATAAAAAATAAAAAATATACTTTTAGTTACAAAGAGGTCATGTTGATAAAAGTGTTTCACTTATGACCAATGTTTCCTTTGGTAAAACATATGCGCTTTGAGAACCCTGTAAAATACCTATTATATTTAGGCTGACATGGGATAATTTACAAATCAAGGCAAAGCACCTCATGGTGTTACAACTAGATAGAAGGTCTCCATGATGCAGAATAGTGATTGTGCAGGAATGTTTTCCAGACATTAACCTACATGTAGGAATTTTGAAAATACAGAATTCTCACTATAAACATGGACCATGTACTAATTTTATTCTTAATTAAAAACTTATTTGCCCTTTAGCCCATAGCCAGAGGTAGTTTTCTTATTTTCATTGTAAAAAAACTTCACTCAAAAAGTATAAATCAAGTGACTAATCATTGTTCATTAACTTTCACAAAAGAAAACCCTTTTCCAAACCACCAATGCACAATGAGTCTCTTGGGCCAGTTTCCCAGATAAACATCACTTAACAATGCAAAAATTACAACCTAATCTTGTAAGAAACAGATTTTTGAAGTAAAGCTAAAGCATTAATGGCTAATCATGTGGAGAACTCTATTCTATTATGATCTCTATTCTATTATGAATTGTCGGCTAATTACTAAGGTTTAAAAAGACCATTCAAAAGGCCTCTTCTGCCCCTGAAGTTTATATTCAAAAGAAATCAGATGACCATAAACTCTTTAAAAAGAAGAATGTCTTTATTATGAATGATGTGGTTCAGTAATTGTCAGTCTCAGAGTTTTGAAACACAGGCCCAGAGGGTCTGGCACCATGAAGATCCAGTGGCCATGCTATCTAAATCTGTAGAATATGGGGATTTGTTGGGAAAAGCAAATAAATAGGCTGCTAGTGGTAGGATTCAAAAGGAAATTTATAGGCAGCATAATGAACTGAACCCAGCAAAAAAGGAAATAATAGAGATAAATGTTAGATATGATATAGTAGAGACAGAATGCATAAGTATAGATGGAAAGGAGGCTTAGAACAACAATGGTTTAAATAAAACAAAAACAAAAACAAAGGCTTAAACTGACAGTGAATTCAGAATGAGGCCCCTGTGATGTGGTTACTAAATTGCTAATGTCCTTTTGGGCTTTATTAATAAAAGTTTACTACCTAAAGCAAACAAAGTTTAATGAATGTAGCTATTTTTTTCATTAAATCCATGCTACCTTTTTATAAATGTTAAGTTCAAATCTAGTGTTTCTACTATGCATTCATTTGGTGCCTTGTTCTTCCAAACCTCTGGTAAGAATTATTATTTTTCTGCATATCTCTTCCAGTCAAGATTTCTTTGACCTAACTTTTTTTATTGTGAGTTAAAACAAGAAAAAATTTACATTGCCCTCTATAAATAACAATACATTAAAATATTGGCCAGGTGTGGTGACTCATGCCTGTAATCCCAGAATTTTGGGGAGGACAAGGTGAGAGGATTGTTTGAGTCCATGATTTGAGACCAGCCTAGGCAACTTAATGAGACCTCATCTCTACAAAATTAGCCAGGCCTGATGGTAACTTCTGTCTCAGCTACTCTGAAGATTGAGGCAGGAGGATCTCCTGAACCCAGGAGGCTGAGGGAGGTTATGGTGAACTGTGATTGTGCCATTGCACTCCAGCTTGGGCAACAGAGTGAGACTTCAACTAAAAAAAAAGCAAAAACAAACAAAACAAAAAAACTGAACATATATTTTCTAACTAATAAAGTAGTTTACTATGGGATTAAAGGTTAACATTCATCCATAAATTAACCTGAGTTCATTTGGTGGAGTGGAAAAATTCTACCTGGAATCTCAGGAATTTGTTTTAAATATATACTCAGAAATGGTTTAGATACTTGTTAAACACAGTTCAATATTTTGTATGAAAATCTAAAGCTGAATGGAGTGCATATTATAAAGAAACCACTATGAGTTTTTCTACCTCCCCAAAAAAGATTTTTATGCTACTGTCAGAAACTGTATGTATTACTGATGATTCATTACGTGAATCCTTGAATTTCCTCTCAAATGATGTCTTGGGTTAGAAGAAAGAGAAGACTCACTAAAGGAAACAGGAAATATGAGATAACAGATCAACCTAACACATTCTTATGTTTTTATTTACCCAGCACCCATATCATTAATGCCTGGCACAGAGCTGTTTCTCAGTAAATGTTTTTGAAAGTCGAACACAGGGTAAACTCATGTCAAGACTCTCCATGGAGACAAAAATTTTTACAGCACAAAATATGCACAAAAGTTGCCTGGATGGCACTATTTAATGCTAAAAAAAGTAAATAAATCAAATTAGGCTCTACAAACATTACATTTAATCAATGACCCTAATGAGATGCTTTCATGTAATTAGAGAACTCCAAACATCAGTCTATAGTCCAACAATGTCTTTCTTAACGTCTTGAAATATTTCCCTTTTGCAGACTGAACTGCAGACTGCCATTTTGAGTCTAGCATCGAGAATGTCAGATTTGTGAGAAACCTAATTATCACTGAAAGTACAATGTCTGGATTTATAGTCACCAGAATTTTTAGTCCTGCTTTCAGCCAACAACAAAGACAGCTTTTTGAAGCCATGGATTTGAGATTCATTCCATCACACTCTTCTTCTACTTAAGGACTTCATCCCTAAGAAAGTATCGCTATGCACACACCAAAAAAAGAACATTAGGCACAGAGTATATGGATTTAATTTCTAACTTTACAAAGAAAATTCTGAGCACACTAGCAATCTAGATGTAGGGTAAATGTATATATTTCCATATCAAACCAATACATACAAGAAAATGGTCTTTCTTTCTAAACTAAAGGGTCTTGCAAATTGATCTCATGGGAAATTTTTCCTAGGACCTGATTCTTATGCATATAATATATTTCAAAAATGAATCAAAGGGAAAAATGATACTGTCTCAAACAAAATAAGCTTCTGGCAGGCAACGCTTTCGACACACATTTCTACAGACTCCACACCTACTAGCTACAAAGCAGAAACCCAAGAGGCCAACAGAAAATAAAACCATAGTCTACAAAACTAATTCATCAGTTACACAGTTGGCAACTGAAGGCAATGCTGTTGGTGAAGGCAAAGAGTTCACTCCAGGGAAGGGAAGGATGGTTGTCAGCAAAGATGGCAGTAGAAAAACCTATCTGTAGCTAGGCCTGTCTCACCCAGGATTACCAGGCTAGAACATATTCATAGCACCCTACAGAGTTCTCAGCACAGGTGGAACGGAACTGATCGGCCCAAATGTGGATTTTTCAAACATGTACCCTTTGTACCATCTACAGATGAAGTCAGAGACAAAGTAAAACAGTAACAGTAACCACCACAGTCACTATATATTATTAAAGAATGACTTGCCTAATCTGAAAAAATATGATTGAGACTATAGATTGTGGGGTCATGCAAAAATGGTTCAAGTTCCAGCTTTTGTCATTTGTTAGTTGTGTGACTTAGGGCATTTTACATAATAACTCTGAGTCTTTGTTTCCTCTTATGCAAAATAGAGATAACAATACTATCTACCTAGTGTTACAGACAGAAAATACTCTTCATGGTGTGATGATTAAATTTAGCACACCGTCTTACTTATAGCAGAAGTCTGCAAAGTTTTCCTGTGAAAAGCCAGATAGTAAAAGTTTTAGGCTTTGGGAGCCTTGTGAACTCTGTGGCAATTACTCAACTTGTTTTTGTAGCAGGAAAGCAGCTACAAACTGTATGTAAATGAATGGGTGTGACTGTGTTCTAATAGACTTCATTTATAAAAACAGGAGGCAAGCTGTGTTTGGCTCATAGGTTGTAGTTTGCAATGGTTTACAGACAGGTTTAATAATAATATTATGAATAAATCTAGTTATATTAAATATTTGAAATTGCTTTCAATGTGCCATATACTGTGCTAATACTTCATACAGATTAATTTTTTTCAGTCTTAAAAAAAATTTATTTTAATGATGTGGGGTACAGTTCAGGGTTAGGTATACAAATGTTCATTATACAGGTACCCTTGTTGATGTAGTACGTACCCCCCCAGCAAATTCCCACTGCTGCCAATCCTGCCCCTACCCTCCAGCAGTTTCCTACTATTGCCAATCCTTTTCTTATAGTATTATAATAATTGTCCACATATACAATGGAATATTATGCAACCATAAAGAAGGACAACATTATGAACTTCACAGCAACTTGGATGGACTTAGAGTCTATAATACTAAGTGATCTATCATAGAAACAAAGAATTGAGTATCACATGTTCTCACTCATGAGCAGACCATGAACCTTTTTCAGTCTTTATAACACTTTCCAGGTAGGAACTAATATCATCTCCATTTTAACAAGATAAAACAGGCCCAGAGACTTCAAGTACAAATCCCACAGCAGAGAAGCTGAAGAGTCAAGATTCAAATCTAGAACCTCAGACTTCAAAGTCTATTCTCTTAGCCGCTCACTCTGACACTTACTATTATCTACAGATAACTTGGTTTTACTGAGGACTTTAGTCTTTGACAAGGATTATGCTTAGGAAACACCATGGTATTTATACAGTCATTGGAAAAGTTTTCAAAATAACACGTAAAAGATTATTCCATCTATGGGAAACAATGTGTATACCAATTATTTCCCTGTTCTTCATGACAGCCTAAATGCTTGTAGCATCTCATTTAATCTTCAGGAGAAAAACCCTAAAAAGGCAGGCTCTGCTATTATCTTCATGTAAGAGATGAGGAACTTGAGGTTCAGAGAGGTTAATCATCTTGATCAAGGTCACATAATTAGTAATTATAGAACTAGAATAGAATCCCAAGATATTAGATTGAGGTACTTAAACTGTGCACTGAAATGACCTTTTTCAGCTCAGGAATATCATATAACTGATACAAATTGAGGTCTTGGGTCTCAAGGGCCTACCTCCTGATCAATTTTGGGGACTCTTGAAGAGGAATTGGTACAGCAAATACTCAAGCAAAGACCAGAAGACAAACAAAAGATAAATCTTGAAGAGGAATGGAAGGTCATTATTTAGTTAAGATGGTGGTTCTCAGACACTCACTGGCAATGCCTTTGGGAAGCTTTAAAAATATATAGATGCCTGGGTTGCAGAGATTCTCATTCATTTGTAACTGGGGTAGAGAAAAAGATGAGGTTGCTACCTTGACTGTACATCAGAAGCCTCTGTGTCATATTTATAAACAAAAAATGGCTAAAGCAATGCTCTTAAACTTGGACACATATTTGAATCACTTGTGTATGTGAAGTACTTAACACAAAGCCTGATGCACAGAGAACATTAAAAAAGTATTAGTCATTATTGTTAATTAAGAATGCTAAGAATGAAAAAGCAGACTTCATATCTGTTTTAATGAATTGAGTTGAATAAGGAAACATGATTCATAGTGGTCCTTGGAAATCGTCTATAAGTTAATCTGGTATTGAATTTTCTCAGACATGAAAGTTGATTGGCCTTATTTATATACATTATGCATAGATTGTGACTTCCTTAAGGTCAGGGACAACATCTGCTTCATCTCCATTCTTTCTTGCTCAGTGGCTTGGGTGGAGTAAGTACACTAATATGTACTTTTTATATTGACTCCAAATGTTTTATGCAGGTAAGCCAGAACTTCTGATTTTAATCAACTGGATTTTAATCAAAATAGATTTAAAACTTAGCTGCAAAGTAACAGAAAGTTTTGATAGATATTGTTATATGATGACATCACTGACTGGAGTAGGATATACAAGAGAAACCTGTCCTGTTTGGAACAAAAGCGAGCTCGCACCTTTGATGACAACAGCTGATCTGAAAGTGAGTGAAAAATGAGGCAAGAAGGTTATTTATATTTGGGAGGATTAGCGCTCAGGTGGGAGCACATAAAAAAAAAGTCTGGTAGAATCATGTCAAAAGGGGAATCTTATACAAAGATTTGGTTTTGATAAGATCAGCACCAGATAAATTTATCCCCAAATACAATTATTCTGAAATGTGATTAGCCTATGGAGAGCCAATGATGCCATCACCAAGAGAGAAAGGTGGTTGGAGATAATGCTTTTCTTTTACTTTTACACTGAAGGATGATTTTGCAGACAGGGAGATAAGAGGTATTGAAAGTAATGCAATCCATAAAGAATGTATAGAGACACAGTGCCTGAGATCACTGAGATAATATGAAAAGGCTGAGCTGGAGTTCTTAGCAGGGATGGGAACATTTATCTCACAAGAAAGCATAATAAGTTACTTAACAACTAGGAGACCTGAAAGTAAGTGACTTTCATCAATACCAAATCATAAGATGAATGCTTAACGTGATGCTGGCATAGGGTGGTGATTTTTAGAAATACATGGGAATACTACATTCCATATTGAATGTGAAAATCATTATGGGATTTTAAAAGTCATTTTATGCATTAAGGCATATGGAATTCTAGAGCACTCAAAAAGCCAACTTATTGTAATAAATATTAATCTGTTGAAACCTTTACAATCAGTAAACTCTCATGTCAAACTCTACCTTTGTATTTGATTGTGCACAGTAGGAGTATTTTTCATCTTATAGTACAGATAACAGCACGGAGGGCAACTGAGCATGGTTAGTTTGCTGACAACCCACTCCCCTTCACTCTTTTTTCTTTATAGAAACAAGCCTTCCGCAGCTCTGTTCCACCCATATGGTTACCATGAAAGCAACCATGTTTATAAAATATGATCTCTGCCTCCCTAGTCTCAGTAGATTGGCCAGGACAGGGAAGCTGACCCAAGCTGGACGAAAGGGAATTTAGAATTCTCCTATCCATCTGGTTGGTCTCTTAAACAGCAGGATTTAATCACTGAAGTTGTAGATGGCTATGTTACACCATGTGGGAAGAGAATTAGAGAAAACTAGTTTGCAGGGTAGAGATGCAGAGAGGAGAGTTGATGCCATCTTTGGTCTATTTCTGAGTCTCAGACGCATTCCTGCCCCCAGTTTCCAGGAGACATTGTATTTCCTTATAACAAATTTCCTCCTTGTGTTTATTCTTGCCCAAGTGGGTTTCTATTCCTGTCAAACAAGAGTCTGAACTAATACAGAAATGAGCTCTAGCTGTTTGCAGAATCCATTCACTTTTACTCATGAAAGAGAGTCCTAACAAAATGAATGTTTGCCAGGCAGAGCGACCCAAGTTTTCAGTTTGAATACTGATAAGCATTTCCCTCACATTGGAGTTAGATTTGAAAATCTGGTTTCAAATTAAGATTGGCATATCTTGTCTTCCAGATGGTGACTCTCATCTTGATGTAAAATGAAATGACTTCTGTCTCTTATGGTAGCTCTGACATCAACATTTACTGCACAGCCAGAGTGTGCAGGTATTTGCTGTATAAAACATGCTCAAAAGGTATTGTTTGCCAAGGGCGTTGATAAGGAAAACAAAGCAGATATGAGAATTGGGGTACCATACAAAGGGCAAAGGGGATAGAGCAGATAACCTGAATCTAAGTCTTCTGTTTTTTGTTTTACTTAAAAAAATAAATAAATAAATTGAGTCACTGCCCTGAGCTTATTTGGATGAAGTTAAACAGAATGCTATAAAGAAAAGAATATGCTTTCAGGGTGAACTAGCCACAGGTTCAAATTCCACTTTTGTTACTTACTAATCATATGACTTTAAATTAGTTACTCATGCTTTCTGAGCCTCAATTTTCTCATCTGTAAAATAAAAATTATGCTATCTTCTTCCCTCATAGAACTATAAAACATATTGTAAGAGTTGGCACACAGTAGGTATTCATTACACTGTGGTTAACATTTGTTAGGCCAAATCAAATTATTAGATTTAATTCACTTATTAATTCATTTATGTACTTATTAATTTCATAGATGTTTTTCTGTGACACTGTGTTAGGGCTGGAATTGCATTAGTGAAAAAAAAGTGATAGCTATATCTTCGTGGTGCTTACAGTTCAGTGAGCATTAAAGACATTGAACTAACGTAATGGAAAATCAAGTTTCCTGGTCTTTGGAGACTCCATTAGGGTAGAGTCATCCTACCAAGGTCCTGTCTGGGCAAGCAGGTAGTGGTCTAACTGTCATTTTGAATGCAATGGTCATAAACATTTTTTCTTTTCTTTCTCATGCTCATTCTTCAACCACCTGTATGAGTGTTCAACCATTTGGGTAATTTTCTCTGGGCCACATTTGCAAGGCTATGATCTGTATCTTTTGTGGGGAGAAACTTGGTACTCAATAAATGGTAGTGAAAACTTGCAATTTAAAACCGGAAAGATAAATTAACTGTGAACTTTACATATTGAAGGAACAATTTTTTCCCATTGAGACTGAGGCCAAACAAATCCATTTCCATCTCCAGCGGGAGGTTTGCCAGAGGACACATTGGAGGCTTTGCACACTAGCTTCCTTTATAAACCTCAACAGTTTGTCAAATATGTTTTATATTTTCAAAGATTCCTAGGCTTAGCTTCTTGTTGGGGCAATTCCTTTGTGGCTTTCACTTTTTTCTTTTCTCCTAAAGGCTGATTTCTTTAGTGCTGAATTTATGGTTTTTTTGTTTGATGGGTTGTGCTATTTCATTTTATTAATTCAACCTTTGTTGCATGCAGGACTTTGCAGTTTATTCCCCAAATTGTGTTTCTCCAGCTTAGCTTTCATTGACCTTTATCTGACAACAAGGCTATGCAGCATTATGCCTGAAATTTCTTCACCCTGCAATTTCAGATCACCTGCCGGTTCCATGCTAGGCTATTTGTCATGTGATTAGCAATTAGTAAAAATGGCATTTTGAGCACATGCCCAGAGGAATACCAAAGATTGGTAGTCCATCTCCAAACCCACCTGGCTCTCTTCATCAAAGCGCTCATTAACTCAGAGTTTAGGCTTCTTTGCTGTCAGTTTCTGGGACTGATTATTGTCCATTAGAGTCTGGAGCAACGTCCACGACAGCCTTATCTTTACTTACATGTACATTTTCAGCTGACACTAAACCAACATACTGCCACCAGGATCCAGAGAAGCCCCAAACAGTGCAAGGTTATGTTCTTCACAGATTTCCGGGGTGTTGGCCAGACCACAAAAATAGTCATCACTGTCCTTGTATTTCAAAAACAAATTAATGACAACGAACTTTTATGATTCTTTGTTTACTAACTTTTAACTTGTGGGAGTATCTTTTTAAAATAAGTAACAAATGTTATTTTAAGATAAATATATCCAATGCAATATTTTAAAAATAATGTTTTAAGTATTTTGCATGCAATATTTTATATACTTAAAAAAATTTTAATTTTATTTTAGATTCATGGGGACACATGCATGTTCGCTACATGGCCATATTATATAGTAGTGGGGGTTGGGTCTCAGGTGGCCCATTCCCCAGATAGTAAACATTGTGCCCCATAGGTCGCTTGAGAACCCTGTCCTCCCTCTCTTTTTTCTCCTTATTGGTATCCCCAGTGCCTACTATTTCCATCTTTATCACTGCTTAGCTCCCACATATGAGTGAGAAAATGCAGTGTTTGATTTTCTGTTTCAAGGTCAGTTTACTTAGGATAATGGTTTCCAGCTCCATGTATGTTGCTGCAAATGATACAATTTCACTCTTTTTTATGGCTGTGCAGTATTCCCTGGTGTATATATACCACATTTTCTTTATCCAGTGATCAGTTGATGGGCATTGAAGTTGATTCCACATCTTTGCAACTATGAATTATGCCGTGATGAACACATGGGTCTTCTTAATATAATAACCTCTGTTTCTTAGGGCAGATACCTGTAGTGGGATTGCTGGATCAAATGGTAGACCTGCTTTTATTTCTTTGAGCAATCTCCATACCGCTTTCCATAGAGATTGTACTAATTTACACTCCCACAAACAGTGTATAAGTGTTCCATTTTCTCTGCATCCATGCCAACATCTATTGTTTCTTGATTTTTTAATAATGGCCATCCTGACTGGTGTAAGGTGGTGTCTCATTGTGATTTTAACTTGCATTTTCCAGATAATAAATGATGTTGAGGATTTTTTCATATGTTTGCTGGTCATTTGTATATCTTCTTTTGAGAGGTATCTGTTCATGTTGCTTGCCTACTTTTTAATGAGGTTATTTGTTTTTTTCTTGCTGATTTGTTTGAGTTCTTTGTAGATTCTGGATATTAGGTCTCTGTCAGATGTATAGTTTGTGAATATGTTCCCCCATTCTGTGGGTTACCTATTTGTTCTGTTGATTATTTCTTTTGCTTTGCAGAAGCTTTTCAGTTTAATTAAGTCCTACTTGTTTATTTTTATTTTTGTTGCATTTACTTTGGAGTCATAGCCATAAATTATTTGCTTAGGCCAATGTCCAGAATACTTTTTCCTAGGTTTTCTTCTAGTATTTTTATGGTTTCAGGTCTGACAATTAAGTCTTTAATCCATCTTGAGTTAATTTTTATATATGAGGAGAGAGAGGAATTAAGCTTTATTTACCTGTATGTAGCTATCCAGTTTTCCCAGCACCATTTGTTGAATAGGGTGTTCTTTCCTCAGTGTATATTTTTGTCTGCTTTGTCAAAGATCAGTTGGTTGTAGGTAATTTAGTTTATTTCTGGATTCTCTATCCTGTTCCATTGGTCCATGTGTCTGCTCTTGTATCAACACCATGCTGTTTTGGTAACTACAGCCTCACAGTATAATTTGAAGTCAGTAATGTGATGCTTCTAGCTTTGTTCTTTTGGCTTAGGATTGCTTTGGCTATTCTTGGCTCTTTTTTGGTTCTATATGAATTTTAGGATTTTTTTTCTAATTTTGTGAAAATGACATTAGTGGTTTGATAGGGATTGTACTGAATCTGTAGAATACTTTGGGTAATATGGGCATTTTAATAATTTTTATTCTTCCAATCTATTAGCATGGGATGTTTATCCATTTGTTGTGTCTTGTGTAATTTATTTCATTAGAGTTTGGTAGTTCTCCTTGGAGAGATCTGTCACCTCCTCGGTTAAATATATTCCTAGGCATTTTAGCTTTTTGGCTGCTATTGTAAGTGGAATTGAGTTCTTGATTTGATTCTCAGCATGATCGCTATTGGTATATAGCAGTGCTACTGATTTGTGTGTGTTGATTTTGTATCCTGAAACTTCATCAAATTCATTTATCAAGTCCAGGAGTCTTTTGGAGGAGTCTTTAGGGTTCTCTACATATAAGATCATATCTGGCATAGAGAGATAGTTTGATATCTTATTTTCCAATATGGGTACTTATTATTCCTTTTTCTTGCCTGATTCCTCTGGCTAGGAATTCCAGTACTATGTTAAATAGTAGTGGTGAAAGTGAGCATCTTGCCTTGTTCCAGTTCTGAGGGAGAATGTGTTTAACTTTTCTCTGTTCAGGTTGACATTGGCTATGGATTTGTCACATATAGCTTTTATTATTTTGAGGAATGTTCCCTTTATTCCTATCTTGCTGAGAGTTTTCTTTTTATCACAAAAGGATGCTGGATTTTATCAAATGCTTTTCTGCATCTATTGAAATGATCATATGATTTTTAATTCTGTTTATGTAGTGGATCACGTTTATTGACTTGGAAGTGTTGAACCACCCTCACATCCCTGGGATAAAACCCACCTGGTGTGGTACATTATTATTATTATTACTATTATTATTATGTGCTGTTGAATTTAGTTTGCTAATATTTTGTTGAGGATTTTTGCATCTATGTTCATAAGGGGCATTGGTCTGTAGTTTTCTGTTTTTGTTGTGTCTTTTCCTGGCTTTGGTATCAGAATGAACTGACCTCATAGAATGAGTTAGGGAGGATTTCTTCCTCTTTAATCCATCCCTTCTTTTCAATCTTATGGAATAACTTTAGTCAAATTAGTACCAGTTCTTCTTCTTCTTTTTTTTTTTTTTTTGAGTTGGAGTCTCACTCTGTCACCCAGGCTGGAGTGCAGTGGCATGTTCCCTGGCCACCGCAGTCTTGACCTGCTGGGCTCCGGCCATCCTCCCGCCTCAGCCTTCCAAGTAGCTGGAACTACAGGTACACGCTACCACACCTGGATAATTTTTGTTTTATTGTAGAGACGAGGTCTCACCAAGTTGCTGATTGGGTCTCGAACCTGCAGGCTCAGGCAATCCACTCACCTCAGCCTCCCAAAGTGCTGGGATTACAGGCTGAGCCACCGAGCCCAGCCAGTACCAGTTCTTCTCTGAAGGTCTGGTAGAATTCAACTGTGAGTCCATCACGTCCTGGAATTTTTTGTTGTTGTAGTTGAGAGACTTTTAATTACTGTTTCAATCTTGCTTCTCATTATTGATCTGTTCAGGGTTTCTAGTTCTTTCTGATTCAAGGTTGCAGGGTTGGGGGGGGGTTATGTTTCCGAGAATTTATCTGTTTCCCTAGATAGCCTAGTTTGTTTGCACAGAGTTATTCATAATAGACTTGAATAATCTTTTGAATTTCTGTCGTATTCATTATAATGACTCCTTTTTTCATTTCTGATTGAGCTAATTTGAGTCTTCTCTCTATGTTTCTTAATTAATCTAGCTAGTGGTCTATCAATCTTGTTTATCTTTTCAAAGAACCAATTTTTTGTTTCATTGATTCTTTGAATTTTTTGAAATTTCAATTTCATTGAAGTCTCCTCTGATCTTATTTCTTTTCTTCTGCTAGTTTTGGGTTTGGTTTGTTGGTGTTTTTCTAGTTCCTTGAGGTGTGATGTTAGGTTGTTGATATGCAGTCTTTCAGTTTTATTAATTGCATGTGCTCACCAGTTTACCACATTCTCCACTACCCCTTTCTGTCTCCAGTTTAGCCACTTTGGTTATTTTTACATTGTCTGCATCTTGTATGCATTTGAGGTTGCAATATCTGGCTTGGGTGATTTTAGGCATTTTGGCTTCTTGGAAATCCTGAGAAATAAGAATTCTCTGCAGTTTATCAATGAAGAAGCAGAGGCTCCAAGATATTTTCTTTATAATAAGAGTGGACCCATGCTAATTATATATTGCATCAGTGGGTAGGGGGAGAAATCACAATCTTTTCTTAACAGAAGAGTCAATAAGAAAAATAAAATGTTTCTGACTTGCTTGGAATGTTGATGTATTTTTTCACCAACTTCTAGACTATTATACTAGATTAGTTAAATAGTTAGAGAAAAAAATAACCTAGTTCACCCCAAATCTCTAAAGGTAGAAAAAAAAAGTGATGCTCTAGAAGATTATACCCCAAAATATCTTCTCAAACCAAAAGATTAGACCACAAGATGACAGTTAATTAAGGTGGTAGATTTTGTTTTCTTGCTCTACTGGACTAGGCTGCCCTGTTTTGTTCCTTCATTGGCTAAAAATCCAACCTGGATATCAGCTGTTTCTGCACTATGGAAGAAGAATTGAAGACTTATTGATAAACAACAATCCCAAATACTGCTAGGGTTCTCCCTGCTACTCCACAGCTTATTCAGGGATTGTGGGGTCTAGACAATTAAAAAAAAAATAGCAAAACCCAAAACACCCAAGGAGGTTTAATAAAGAGAACAGCCATTCTCCAATTGTCAAGAAGTATTTGTAGCTCTTATATGTGGTTTCATGATGATAACTATTCTTCCCCTACAACTTAAAACAGGAACTCCACCATCTCACTTGTAACATTTTTTTCCTTAAGTAGTTAACAATGCATTTAGATATTTTTGCAATAGAAGTTTATTTCTTTAACCTTGGTTAACTTCAGGCTGCACAATATTTTTAAAATATTATGAATGCTCTGGGGTTTATTGTAGATGGCTCTTACTATTTTGAGGTATGTTGTCTCTGTGCCTAGGTGTACAAGAGTTTTTATCCAGAAGAGGTGCTAGAACTTGTCAAAAGCTTTTACTGTGTCTAATGATATAATTAAGTGGTTCTTGTTTTTACATCTATTGATGTGTTGAATTAATCTATGGTCTTGAGAAAGTTGAACCAGCCCTGCATCACTTGGTCATGGTGGATGATTTTTGAGATATGTTGTTGGATCCAATTTGCTAGAATCTTGTTGAGAATTTTTCATCTATGTTCATCAGGGATATTGGCCTGTAGTTTCTTTCTTTGTTGGATCTTTACCCGGTTTGGGTATTAATTTGAGGTTAGTTTCATAAAATGATTTGGGATAGTTCTTCCTCGAGTGCCTGGAATAATTTTCAATAGTATTGGTATCAGCTCTTCCAGAAGTCTATGTTTTGTAGAATTCTGCGCAAAAGCCATCTGGTCCAGGGCTTTTTTTTTTTTGAGGTAGTTTTCTTATGATGGAGCCAATTTCCTGGATTGTTATCAGTCTATTTAGGGTCTCAATTTCTTGTTTCAACCTGGGGAGGTTGTGATGTTAGAAAGTCCTCCATTTCATTAGGTTTTTGAGTGTTTCCATATAGGTGTACATAGTAATCTCTGATCATCTTTTGTCTCTCTTTAGGATCAGTTGTGACTTGATCTTTTGTGTTTCTGATTGTTTTTTTTAGGACTTTTTCTTTTTCTTGGTCAATCTGGCTAGGGGTCTATCAATCTTATTTATCCTTTCAAAGCACCAGCTTCTTGTTTCACTGATTCTTTTTTCTACATTTTTGTCTTTTATATCCCATATTTGGAATTTTACTTTGATGATCTGGAGTCTTCTGCTGCTGTTAGAATTTTGGTTAGACAAGGTTTTCAGGTTACTTCTCACAAAATTTAATTCAGGGTTTAAAAGTTTGTCACAGGATACTGTATCTGTAAGAATATCGACCATCAAAAAGTAGGCTTATTTATTCCTGTTCCTGGCATAGAAAATGGATTTTGTTCAACCCTGTCATAATCAATTTTAACTAAGAACTGTAAAATCACTACTGGTTAGAAAATATCTCAGACTGTAAGGCTAGAAATTCTCTCCTCTTGGTCTGTACATACAAGTAAAATATAATGGTGTTTACGGCAGATTTTGACTTCAAAATTAAAATGTGACACCTTGGTTTTCCCAAAGGGTATAAGATTACGGTAGCACCAAACACTAGAATAGACAAAGAGTCAGCACCAAGTAGGGAAAAGAATGCCAAAAAAGAAACTTGGAATCATGAACGCAATGCATAAACGACCAATATCAATGAAACACTTTTTGTTCTGATAGAGAAGAGTGTTATCTACTCTGCAGAGGTGAAAGAGTAACAACTAGAGCTCAAGGAAGAAAATGAAAGCAGATGTTGGAGCCAATGAAAAAACTTTTATGGACTTGTTTTGCCTAAAGCAGTGAAAAGCAAACTTTGGTCCATATAGATTGGTGATATGGTAATTATAGATTGGTGATATGGTAATTTCAGAAACTATGCATCTTATAGATGGAAACACTAAAGATATACAGAAGGGGTAGATGATAACTTCCTTAGACTTTCATGGTAGGTCAGCGTAAAAGCCAAAAACACAGTTTGCTTGGTAGGCCAAAGTAAAGCACGAACTGGCTTACTCTTGGAAGAGGCAGAGAATTAGGCAATGGTATAATACACATATTCTGTTAGCTCAGGTGCCTGGAAGGGCCATGACATAGTTGAAGCATGATGCTGCCAACTGTGTGCCCTGTCTGAAGTTAATCAGGGGCTACTATTCACACTGCTGCTACTCTTCATAAATTGTACCTTTCAAAGGAGAATGATGGACTCTAGCCTCAGATGACGGACTTTAGTCTCAGACTACAGATATTAAAAAGATATGAGGAGGAAAAAGAAAGTCGATGGGTGGTATGGGCCAGCATTAGGCAGAACAACCCTGCAGAAATAGGACTATGGAGTCTCTCTTCTGATCCTCACAAGTATGGCGAACAGGAAATGTGAACCTGCCAAGGAGCTCTAAAGTTAATGTATATAATCTGCCAAGCTGTAAAAATTTATTTAACATTTAAAATATAGTTAAAAAATTAAAAACACTATATTAAAAATGCTGATGCAAACCACACTCTGCTGTTAAGAGCAGTTAAGAAAACAGCTTTAAAAGTTATTCTTAATTTAAAAATTTATTCTGAAGTACAGTACTAAACTCAGATAATGTAGTACACGTTTCTAAAATGTTAGCTCAAAAAATTAAGCCGTCAGTGTTAGGGGAATACTGAAAGACTGCCTAAAGATAATTACAAAAACCACATTCACTTTAAAAAACAAAAAACACAACACTGTAGAAACCAAAAAATGGTCAAAAATTTTTATTATTTCTGGATCACTTCTCACTTTTGATGTTACTCCTTACTGGTATGGAGACTCTTTACCTGTTACTGTGTGAAATGCTAACAAAAACTATGCCTAAGGTTATTTTGGCCATGCATAATTTGGCAGAAACATTGCTAATGAGTACATAACTTTCCAAAAGAAAATTATATGTTTTAAAGTATCCCGACTTTACTTGTTTTAGAAGCTTTTATTAAGTGCTTATACTATGTGTGAGAAAACAAGGAAGCAACTCTTAAAGACTTTACAATCTAGTAATCCAAAACTGTCCATTAACTGAGAAAACAATACAATATATGCAAATCGGTGGCATGAAAAAGAGAAGTAAGACATTTATTTACATTTTTTACAATGAATAACACATAATATTGTATTTTAGGAAAATAAACCACTCTCAAGTGTATCAGTCAAGTTTCATACTTATCTGCTAACAACAGAATCTCCTCTGGCTAGTTAAAGCGGAAAAGGAATTCATTTAAAGATTAGTAGGGAGCTCAGAGAAGCTGTTACGAGTCAGAGTGCCAAAATTAGAAGACATTAAGCCAGAAAGCAATCCCGACAACACTTGGGAGGTTCTCCAGGAAAAGTTAGACTGCCAGCACCACTTGGCAGCTTTGATACTAAGAACCTGGAAAAACTAGAAGCTCTTAACACCACCTTTGCCAAAATCTAAATTATCTTGTTCAAGGTTGCTACCTGATGTTGCTCCCATACAATTTCAAGTAAGAAATATATGCCTAGTCATACGCTTCCACCTTAGCTGCAAGTGGATATGAGAATATACATTTTCTAGCATCTATCTTAGGAAGTCAGAACTTATAACATAGGAAGTTACCAAAATGTAGGAAAGTTATTAAAAAGCGCTAGGTGGCCACAAACAACAAATATCTATTTAATTCACTGTTACTTTATGTTATAGAGAATCTGAAAATAAATCACTTAATTTTAAAATCACAATACTTATTTTACAAAAACATAGAAAACATTTATTGTTTTAATTCCAGTGATTTCCAAATCAATAAAATGCCAACAAGCTTATATAAATATGAGAAATAAAGAGTAATTAAAAATACATACAATTTCTGGTAATCCAAAGTTTTGCAAAAAGGAACAGTGTTTTTAATACAACCGAATTAGACTTAAGTGATCAAAACTGCTACCTAACAGTGTCATATTCCAGATTAATGGAAATTTATTCAAGGAGAGCCCACCTCCGATTTTCACCTATTTTGTTTTTTACGAAGTATTCTAGACTTTCACTTACAGTGTTGCCGTCAACAGGGCCTCACCATACCCACGTTCCCAAGATGTCCTGCTACCCCATCAGCATTTTCCCAAAGATGGCACATTACCAAGCCTTACTCAATATTTGCACCTCTCTGTTCAACAGGCCATCACTTACCATCTCCTTTACACCGGCTTCCAATGCTGTCCAAACACATAAAGATAACAGGAGAATGCTAGGATTTTGAACTTTGCAACTTAAGAAATCATTATTTTTTTGGTATGTACTATACTTCTTATGCAAAGGGTTTTATTTTATTTTAATTTTTTAAAAAGGCCTAGGCCAAGAACTAAAGGACAACTACAGCAAGGTATACATTTGGCACCCTCCCCTGTCTTCCAGCATGTCCTTTACGATTATTTCAAAGTCCTTTCCAGATATAAATTTATATTATCAATATTCTCAGCTAGTCTCCGACTAACTCTTGACAGAGTATTAGATTGGTAGAATTGCCATACTGGTGAGATTTCAGGTATCACGATAGATGATAGGGTAATTCTGTACAGGAAGGGAGGCTTTACTTAGCACTCCAATGTATCATAACTGTGCTGCTGTCCTAAATGTCACATTCTCCTTCTGAGAACTCAAGAGAACGTTGGGATAGGTCCAAAAGACATTTGATGAACTCTCCCTTCCCAGTATGTGGCATTTTACATATTTTAATATTTATTATGTTTTCAATTGTAAAAGAAAAGCATGCTTATTTTAGACAATTTAGAAAACAGAGGTTAAAAGAAAAGTTCCACCACTTTTTATACATTTTATATGTTTTTATGTGGACTCTAAATGTGGATTTGCACAGTCTTGGCACTGAAGAGACTGAAGGAAGGCCCTGTGGCAAGAATAAAGGAAAGAATGACAGAAGACAAGTTTGCAAAGGTCAGGTGAGGCCAAAAGATTAAAGCAGAGTCTTATAAATGAAAATAATCCATTAAAGTTTCTGATATGCTTCCTTTGTTTTGGGGTAGGTGGTAGTTAATAGGAGAGGTGAGTGGCTCAATCAGATTTACATTTGGAAAAGTTCACTTTAGTTCTCATGTGAAAAATAGACTAGAATGAGACAAGCATGGATACTGTTAAGCCAATTAAGAGAAGACAAGCTATCTAAGTGAGAGATGAAGGAACTAGATGGAGGCAGAGAAGATAGAACAAAGTGGGCAGATTTAAGAGAGATTTAGGAAAGAAAGTTGTCAGGATTTAGAGATGGAGTCCATATGTATGGAAGGGGAAAGACGGTGTCAAGGATGAATCCCAGGTTATTAATTTATACAATCCAACGGACGGTGGAGCCATTCGCCAAGACAGTTAAGACTAAGTTTTAGAAAGAAAAATCATGCACTCATAGGTAATTTTAGATATGATTAATTTGAAGAAAGTATTTGTTGTTTGCCTCCAGGTCTACGCTCTGACCTTCTCTGTAAGGCTTATCTGTATTAACAGGCAACCTCATCATCTGGCTTCCCTTGGGTTCAATCAACAGAGAGCCCTGGCAGGTGATCAGAGAAATACAGTAGTCACTCTCTTGGCTCTCTCCCTGTGGGGTTGCCTTAAAAACAGCCTCTTTTCTGTAACTATCTCCTGGGCACAAGTAGCTCCTCTCTCTGTGTGCCCTGGTTACAGCCTTCTCTCTTATGGTTCTGTTAAATTCCAATTCCTTTGAAAATAAACCCTCCTGGAAACATCCTAATCTGAATGTGCAACATGATTCTAAGAGAGGAGAGACACTGATACTGACACTGATAGATAGATAGTACTACATCTAGAGAAGATATTAAGTGGGGAATTAGGTCTGAAACTTAGAGGAGAGATCTGGGCAAAAGACACATCCATCTGCGAGTCTTTTGCAATACCGGTGATATAGGCATGGATAATGTCACCAATGAAGAAGTGTAACATGAGAAAAGGAGAGGCTCTAGCACAAAAACTTAAGATGTGGCAACATCTAGGCAGTTAAGAACCAGATGAAACTAAAATACGAACGAGGGGGGACCAAAAAAAACCCCAAACTGGAATTTATTTTTCTTACATGCTTAAACTTCAGCCAAAATACTCTGTGTTGGATGTGACACTTAACGAGACGCTTTTTTCCCACTGCTCAAAAAAGTTATTGGACTTGTCAGTTTTGAAGCCTTGTAGTGCTCCTGCCACTTGGGCGTCACTTCTTCCACATTGCCAAAACGTTTCCCTTTGAGGACTTTTTTCATTCGAAGAAACAAAACAAAACCACTCTGGGCGAAAATGGATGAACAGGAAAAGTGAGGTATGGGAGTCAGGTTGGTTTGGTCAAAAACCACTGAACACGCTTGTCAGTGCTAGCTAGTACACTGCCTATGGTTTCCTGGAACACTGACCTAGCAGGGAAACCTGTTCTACAAAGAGCCTGCCCTCTAAAGAATAACTCTTCCCTCGTACTAGACAACTTTCACACTTTAATCTAAAAGAGAGCGATTACAGTTAAAAATTTCAAAAATTCACACGTTGTAAGAAAGGAGAATAGATATATTAGGTTTACTCTTTAAGTTCATAATAAGACATTTAATTGCTACAATTAGACGTAGATTTCAGTAGGATTCAGTATTCAGTAGAATACTTTATCGATAACATATGTGATGGCAATTACTTTATCAGCCCCACCTCCTCATAAAAATTCCAAGAAGATCACACTATTGTGGTAAAATTCCGAAGAACATTAAAGTACTTGCCGTAACCATATGATTAAGAGCATAACACACACACACACACACACACACACACACACACACACCCCTATCTCCATCAACAGAGACACAAGAATGTTTATTGTAGCATTCTATATATAATAATAAAACATTAAAAATATCCAAAAATGTTCACCTCCTCTAGTAAATGAATATACTGCAATACGGTCACATGATATAACACTATAGAATAATTATTTGAAATAAACTAAAATGAAACAGTTCAACATGGATAGAACACAGATACATAAATGAATGAAAACAGAAAGTTGAGGTTTATATGAAGTTTAAGCCCTGTAAAACAATGCTATAGTTATCTATAAATATATACATACATAATCAAAACACTAAAAGTGTGTGGAAATGACCACTTTTTGTGGTCATGATGAAGCAACTAAGCCATACTTAACCTCCCACTATAAACAACTACACACGGAACAAAATATAGAAAAACATATTTTCAGATTCTGAACAAACAGTGCAAGACTGTGATCATTAAAAGAAGTGAAACAAATGAGGTGATCGCTACAACTTCCTAGTGCTATGGTCTGAATATCTGTCTCCCCCAAATCTCAGGTTGAAATTTGACTCACAATGTGGCAGTATTGAGAGGTGGGAGCATTTAAAAGGTTACCGGGGGTCATGAAGATTCAGTCTGTATAAATAAGTTAATCCATTTATGGATTAATGGGTTATCATGGGAGTGGGACTGGTGGCTGTATCAGAAGAGGAAGTGACAGGAAGCTGAGGCAAGAGAATGGCTTGAAGTCAGAAGTTCAAAAACTACCTGGGAAACACAGAGACACCCTATTAAAAAAAAAATTAAAAAATTAGCCATTAACGGCGGCACATGCCCGTAGTTTCAACTACTTGGGAGAGTAAGGCAGGAGGACCCCTTCAGCCCAGAAACTCAAGGTTGCAGTGAGCTACAATTGTGCCATTGCACTAGAGTCTGGGAGA
This sequence comes from Tarsius wallacei, assembly GCA_963574415.1. Taxonomy (NCBI): domain Eukaryota; kingdom Metazoa; phylum Chordata; class Mammalia; order Primates; family Tarsiidae; genus Tarsius; species Tarsius wallacei. The sequence goes on from CAUYQG010092307.1 coordinate 59,570, forward strand.
AGAGTGAAAACTCTTAAAAAAAAAAAAAAAAACAAAAAAGAAGAAAATAGGAGGAACTGAGGTCTGAGCTAGCATACTTAGCCTCCTCACCATGTGATGCCTTACACAGCCTCAGAGCAGAGAATCCTCACCAGCAAGAAGTCTCACACCAGATGCTCCCTGCTGACCTTGGACCCTGCAGCCCTCATAAGGGAAAGAAATAAATTCCTTTTCTTTACAAATTACTCAATTTCCAGTATTGTTTTAAGCAAAATAAAATGGACTAAGACACCTAACTTTCTGCCTGAAGGTACTGGCATTAAAATTTAAAAAAAAATTTTTTTTTAACTTCAGTAGCTTTAGGAAGTACATAGATACATTGGATAGTGGCAAAGAAGTCTGGACCTTAAAGTGTACACTTCACCCCCACCTACGCACACTGTACCCCACAGGTGACTTTTCATCCCTCTACTCCTTCCCAACCCCCTTCTGAGTCTCCAGCGTCCACTACACCAGACTCCATGCCCTTGCAGATCCTTACTTTAGCTCCCACTTATCAGTGATGACATGCAGTGCTTGGTTCCTGCGTTGGCTCGCTCAGGATGATGTTCTCCAGTTTCAGCCGAGTTGCTGCAAAAGACACTATTTCATTCTCTTTCACGGCTGAATCATGGTCCACAGTATAAACACATGCACCACATTTTCACCAGCCACTGATCAGCTGATGTGTATTCAGGGTGATTCTACATCTTGGCAGTTGAGAACTGTGCTGCAGTAAATGTGCAAGTGCAGGTGTCTTTGATATAGCGAGCTCTGTTTCCTTGGGTTGATACTCATGAGCGGGAATGCTGGATCAAACGGTAAGGGTAAACTTACATTTAGTTCTCTGAGAAACCCCCATACCCACTACCATAGAGGTTCTACTAATGTACACTCCCACCAACACTGTGAATTCCCTTCTCACTGCATCCCATGCCAGCATCTGTTGCTTTTTTATTTTTTTAATGATGGCTATTCTGAGAGGTATAAGGTGGTATCTCATTGTGGTTTTCACTGACATTTCCACGATTACTGGTGATGTTGAGCATTTTAAAATGTCTCCTGGCCATTTGTATATCTTCTTTTGAGAGATGTCTGTTCATGTAACTTGTCTTCTTTTTAATGGGGAAAAATTTGCTTTTTTTCTTACTGATTTGAGGACTTTGTAGATTCTGGTATTTGTCCTTGTCAAATGTATAGTGTGAGAATATCTTCTCCCATTCTGTAGGTTACCTATTTGCTCTGTTGACTGTTTCTTTTGCTGTGCAGAAATTTTTTAATGAAGTCCCATTCATTTGTTTTTATTGCATTTCCTTTTGGGGTTTTAGCCATAAATTCTTTGCCTAGGCCAATGTCCAGAACAGTTTTTCCTAGGTTTTTTCCTGGGGTTTTTATGGTTTCAAGTTTGACATTTAAGTCTTTAATTCACCTTTAGTTAATTTTTATATATGGTGAGAGATGGGGATTAAGTTTCATTTTTCTGCATGTGGCCAGCCAATTTTCCCAGCACCATTTGTTGAATAGGGTATCCTTAACCTAGTGTATATTTTTGTCTGCTTTGTCAAAAATCAGTTGGCTTTAGGTATTTGGGTTTATTTCCGGATTCTCTACTCTGTTCCATTGGTCCACATGTTTGCTCTTGTACTAATACCAAGCTATTTTGTTACTAGAGCCTTGTAAGATAATTTGAAAATAGGTAATGTGATGCCTTCAGCTTTGTTCTTTTTGCTTAGGATTGCTCTGATTATTCTGTCCCTTTTTTGAATAAGAATTTCAGAATTTTTTTTTCTAATTCTTTAAAAAATGACGTTGGTAGTTTTTACAAGGATTGTGTTAAATCTGTAGATTACTTTGGGTAAATATGGTCACTTTAACAATGTTGATTCTTCCAATCCACAAACATTAAATATTTTTCCATTTGTTTATGTCCTCTACAGTTTGTTTCATCAATGTTTTGTAGTTCTGTTTATGTGGCAGACTACGTTTGTTGACTTGTGTATGTTGAACCATTCTTGCATTCCTGGAATAAAATCCCCTTGATTGTGATGGATTACTTTTTTATGTGCTGCTGACTTAGGTTTGCTAGTATTCTGTTGAGGATTTTTGCATCCATATTCACCAGGGATATTGGGTTGAGCTGTAGTTTTGTTGTTGTGTGTTTTTCTGGCTTTGGCATAAGTGTGATACTGGTTTTGTAGAATGAATTAGGGAAAATTCCCTCCTCTTCAATCTTATGGACTAGTTCCAATAAAATTGGTACCAGTTTCTCCTTGGAAAGTCTGGTAGAATATGTCTGTGAGTTCATCAGGTCCCAGGCATCTTCTGGAGAGACTTTTTAGAGTTTCAGTCTCACTATTTGTTATTGGTCTGTTCAGGGTTTCTCTTTCCTCTTGATTCAAGGTTGTATGTTTCCAAGAATGTATCCATTTTCTCTAGATTGCCTAGTTTGCATAGCGGTGTTTATAATAATCTCCAATGTACTTCTGTTGCATCAGTTGTCTCCATTTTTCGTTTGTGATTGAGCTAATATGAATCTTCTCTCTTCACTTCTTAATTAGTCCATCAGTTCTGCTTATATTTTCAAAGAACCAACTTTTTGTTTCATTGATCCTTTGTGTTTTTTAATTCAATTTTATTTAGTTCTGTTCCAATATTGTTTGTTTATTTTCCTCTGTTAGTGTTGGTTTGGTTAGTGTTTTTCTAGTTCCTTGAAATATGACATTAGGTTGTCAATATGTAACAATTTAATCTCATTAATGTAGGCCTTCAGTGCTATAAAATTTCCTCTGAGCACAGCTTTGGTTGTGTCCCAGAGATTTTGGTAACTTGTTTCACTGTTGTTATTCATTTCATGAAATTTTAAAATTTCCATCCTGATTTCACTGTCTACCTAAAAATCATTCAGGAGCAGACTGCTTAACTTCCATGTTTTTATTTGGTTTTGCAAGTTCTTTTTGGAGTTAATTTCTAGTTTTATTCCACTGTGGTTGAGAAGGTGCTTTATATAATTTCAATTTTTAAAAATATATTGAGATTTGATTTGTGGCCTAGCATATGGTCCATCTTGAAGAATGTTCCAGGTACTGATGAGAAACATGCATATTCTGCAGTTTTGGAGTGGGATGTCTGTTAGGCCCACTTGCTCGAGGGGCCAGCTTAACTCCAGTGTTTGTTTGTTGACTTCCCGCCTCAGTGATTTGTCTACTGCTGTCAGTGGAGTGTTGAAGTCTCTCACTATGGTATTGCCATCTATCTCTTTTCTTAGGTCTAGCAGAATTTGTATTATAAAGCTGGGGGCTCAAGTACATATGTATTTAAAGTTGTTACATCTTCTTGTTGGATTGGTGTCTTTATCATTATGAGGGAGGACCCAAAAAACTGAAGTTATTTTTTGGAGGGCAGGCCCCTTGTAGTATAGGCTTCCCCTGCTAAGTGTTCTAGGAACCCATCGGCAGCAGTGTACCAGCTACCACTGCTGTGAGAAGCAGCATCCAGCTTCAGTGAATTTTTTGTTTAAGATTCTTTCAACATGCTTGCCATCTCACAATGGGTGGTTTACAAGTGCACCAGCCCTCACCCTGCAGAATATTCAGCAGTTTTTGACCAAAAATGGTATGATCCCCATGCCCCACCTTTCCTATTCACCAGAACTTAACTCAAGAAACATTTTTTTCTTCCCAGATGACAAAGTCCTCAAAGGGAAACATTCTGCCAATGTGGAAGAGGTGAAACAAAAAATGACAGGAGCACTAAAAGGCATAAATACTGACGAGATCACAAACTGTTTTGAGCAGTAAAAAAAAATCTTAATAGGTGTACTGCACCAAATGGAGAGTACTTTGAAGGTGACAAGTTTAAACATGAAAGAATACACAATTTTTTATAAATAAATTCAAGTTTCGGGGGGTCCTCCCTCATATAATAACCATCTTTGTCTTTTTATTTTAACTGTAGTTAAAGTCTGTTTTACCTGATATAACAATACCTAATCCTGCTTGTGTTTGGTTTCCCTTTGTGTGGAATTTTTTTTCCTACCCTTTACCTTGGGTTTACAGGAGTCTTTGTGTGTTACGTGAGTCTCCTGAAGGCAGCAAATATTGTTTTTGCTTTTTTTTTTTTAACATCCATTCTGCCAATCTATATATTTTAAGTGGGACATTGAGATCATTTATGTTCAGGGTTAATAATGACATGGAAGATACTATTGCATTCATCATGCTGGCTTTTAGCTTTATTTATTTATGCTTTTTTCTATTCTGTGTGTCCTGTAAGCCCTGTGAGCTTTATAATTTCCAGTGTTTTTCTATTGCTGTATTTCAACTTTTTGCTTAAATATTTAGAACGACTTTGAATATTTCTTGTAGAGCTGGTCTAGTGAGTGACAAATTATCTCAGAGTTTGTTTAAGAAAACTGTGATTCTCCTTCATTAGTGAAACTTAGTTTTGTGTGATACAAAATCCTTGGCTAACTGTTATTCTGTTTGAAGAAACTGAAGATAGGGCCCCAATCCATCCTGGCTTGGAGGGTTTCTGAGAAGTCTGCTGTTAGTCTGATATGTTCACCTTTGTTGAGTTATTTGATGTTTTTGTCTCACTAATCTTAAAATTCTTTCCTTCACATTAACTTTGAATACTATATGCCTTGGGGATAATTTTTTTGCAATTACCCTTCTGGGATATCTTTGGGCTTCTTATATCTGGATGTTTACATCTCTGGCAAGGTTGGGGAAGTTCTCCTCAATTATTCCCTCAAATAGGTTTTCCAAACCTGTTGTTTTCTCTTCTTCCTCAGGAACACCTACGAGTCTTAGGTTTGGATGTTTTACATAATTCATAGTCCTTGGAGACTTTGTTTCATTCTTTTGAATGTTTTTTCTTTATTGCTGTCTGATTGGGTTAATTCGATAGCCTTGTCTTCATGTTCTGAGATCCTTTCTTCTGCTTATTCTAGTCTACTGTTAAAACTTTCCACTGCATTTTGTACTTCCCTAATTAAGTCTTTCATTTCCAGAAGTTCAGCTTGTATTTTTGAATTTTTTTTTTAAAGGTGTCAATCTCTTTATGACGTTAGCTGTGGTCTGAAATCAGACCTTTCCCAAAGCTGAGGTATTATATCATATGTAATGGGCCGTGCCAGTTGACCTCCAGCCAGGAGGCAGCACTTGCAGGAGAGAGTCAGCTGCAATGTTGGCTGTGGGCTTTCTGGTTGTCCTATGTTGCTCCATGGCAGTGCCCAGCCAATCTAGATGATGGGCAGGCCTGTGAGGACTAACCAAGTTCTCTATCTGTTCTGAGCCTTTGAGAAGGGTGTCAGGAGGAAAGCTCTCTTAACTCCCCACCTATGTGCACTACTGGCTACCCAGTGGGGATTGAGAAGGGACCCTGGCCACTGGGGTAATGCTACCATGTTGTGCAGAGACTACACAAAAAAAGTCTACATGGGGAGTAAAAGATTGCTAGGGCAACAAGTCAGGGAGTCTGCACTCAGAATGTAAGAGGGTGGCCGGCCCCAGGTCTTCTCACAGGAGCCTGCCCCAGCTAGGAGCTGTCTGCTGCAGTAGAGTTTGCCCTTGGAGCCCATTTTCTCCCAGGCCTGCTAGAATACAGTCACTAGTAAGGGTTGAGTTCCTGTATGGCAGATGGAGCCATTCAGGGCTTTTTCTCCTGCATCACCCCATGTGGGTTTTGGCAGAGCATAGCTGTGGGTAAGGTAGTTTTCTGTGAGAGACTGGAGTCCCACAAGGCTCAGGGTGCCTTCCAAGTCCATGGCAGGAACACAGAATTCCTGAATTCCCCACGTTCACCTCCTCCACTGCATCTAGAGGCTACTTGTGGTATGTGTAGTGATCCAAGCAAGTATGGTTAGTTCTATCAATTTCTCTCTTCTTTGCACTCTGTAGATGCTAACACTTCTTTGATAAGTCATGCTGCTGGTCCTATTCCTTTGGGTGCTGAGTAAACTCTATTTTGGTTTACTCTGTGGGAGAAACACTCTTGCTGCTTCTTGTTGACCATCTTCATCCAATCCCCTGAAGGCTCTTTTTAGACTATCAGTGTAGAAAGAAGAAACACAGAGTCCAGAAGTTGAGTTGAGGGGATAGAGTTTGCCTTTGGGGAGGATGAAGCATCCAGAAATTGTGAGATAATTCCAAAAAGGAAGAATCTATACAGAAAAAGAAGTAGGAAATCTATAGAAGAGTTTTCTTGAGATGTTGCTGAGTACAGCAGCAGCCCCTGTGGATACCAAAATCCTCAGATGCTCAAGTCTCCTATATAAACTGCCATAGTATCTGCATATAACCTACATACCTCTACCTATATGCTTTAAATCATTTCTAGATTACTTATAACACCTAAAACAATGTAAATGCTATGTAAAGAAGTTGTTATATTGTGTTTTCAAATTTATATTATTTTTTATTGCTGTATTTTTTTGTTTATTTTTTTCCAAGTATTTGTGCTTTGCAGTTCATTCAATCAGTAGATGCAGAACCTGCAGATATGGTAAGCCAACTGTCCTAGTCTATGACTCCACAGGATTAAACTCCACAAAGTTAAGTTTGAACAGGAAACTGTAAGCTAAAAACTCAGAGTCACACCAAATGGGGTGATAACTGAGCTCTGACCAGCTGTAGTAGAAGGTCCTCAGTCATCACATGGGAAATTGTGTGGAGACCCCAGAGGGATCACGTTGTAGCAGGGCTGACATGGAGTAAAGACTGTTCTAGACCCACTCTAGGACAGCTTCGACCTGGACGTGAAGAGATCATCAAACTGTTCCACAAGAAATGTAACTGCTGGCAAGAACACAGCCCAATTCTCTTTAAAGGAAGTAAATAAGAATCCAAGGCAGGCACGACGGCTCATGCCTGTAATCTCAGCACTTTGGGAGGCCAAGGCCAGAGAACTGCTTGAGCTCAGGAGTTTGAGACCAGCCTGGGCAACATAGTGAAACCTCGTCTCTACAAGAAAATACAAAAGTTAGCCAGGCATGGTGGCATGTGCCTGTATTCCCAGCTAGCTACTCAGGGAGGATCACTTGAGCCCAAGAGGTTGGGGCTGCAATGAGCTGGGATCTCGCCACTGTACTCCAGCCTGGGTGACAGAGTGAGACCCAAATAAAATAAAAAAATTTAAAAAAAGAATCCAGATACTCAACAAGGTAACATTCACAATGTCTAATTTATAACAATAATTTCTGGACATACCAAGAAGAATAAAAATATGACTTATAACCAGGAGAAAAATGAGTCAATACAAAGACCTAGAAATGACAATGATGGAGTCAGAGATAAAGACATTAAAACATAAACACAAGCATGAGAGAAATGCAGATATATATATATATATATATATATATATATATGAACTTTATAGAGAGAACTGAAAGTAACTTCCAGAGATTGAAAATATATATATCCAAAGTGATTAGACACTACAGAAGAAAAAATGAGCAATCTTGAATATTTAGCATAGAGAAGAAGACTGAAAGCCTATGAGCTGGAGTAGCAAAATGAACCTAAAGCAAGATAAATACCTCTCACCTCAGCCTCCTAATTAGCTGGGAGACGGAGACACACACACACACACACACACACACACACACACACACACCCCCAAATGCATGGCACAATTGCTGAAAAACAGTAATATAGAGAAAGTATTAAAAGCAGTGAGAAAAATAAGCTACATTACATATAGAGGAAGAAAGATAAAGAAATCAGCAGACTTCTCTTCAAATACTATGCAGAGTAAAACACGTAATGCTTAAAGTGCTAATAGAAAAAAACCTACTAACAAAATGTCACATATGAGAAACTGCCATATATGAGAAATTGAGGGGGGGTGCACTTCATCAATAAGAATACCTCATCTCAAACCAGATGAAGTGGGGACCAAAGTGAGGCCCAAACTTTGCCTGTACAAATTTGTATACCTAACCTTGAATTGTACCCCACATCTTTAAAATAAAAAGAGTCATATATATGCATTTTATATATGTACACACATGCAATATATATTATATAATATGTACATTATATATAAAATACACATTTCGTATACACACACACACATATATATACATATATACACATACATATATCCATCTGTCAAAATGTAAGGCAAAATAAAAACTCTCTCAGACCTGAAAAAATTCAGAATTCATGTTGGTCAACTTACATTACAAGAAATGTTAAAAGGGCTCTTTAGGCTGTAGAACAATAATACCAGATGGCATCCTGACAAAGGAAGGCAGAATGTTGGGAAGGGTAAATGTATATATTGCACATAAAATACTTTTACTCTTAATTCTTAAATTCCTTCAAAGGATAACTGTTTAAAGCAGTAACAGTCTATTGAGGGTTTATAATACATATAGAAGAAAACTATGTAACAATAGCACAAAAGATGGGAAGCAGTAGACAGAGGCATACTATGAAGTGGTATAACATCATTTGAAGTTGACTGTGATAAATTAAAGCACATTTTGTAAACCCTAGAGAAATTACTTGAAGTCAACCCATAAAAAAAAGAACCCACCACCATAAAAGTGATAAATATCTATGCATCCAATAGCAGAGTTTCAAATCACATGAGGCAAAATCTGACAGAATGCAAAGAAGACAAAAAGGTCACTAAACTAAAAACTATTTTTCTAAATATAAGCAATAAATTATTAGAAATTAAATTTTAAAACGATTTACAGTTGCATAAAAACATGAAATATGTAGGGGAAAAGGTAACCAAATATGTAAAAAATAGACACTGAAAACTACAAAATATAGCTGAGAAAAATTAAAACAATTATCCAGAAAGTGGATGATAACTTCCATGCAATCTCAGTAAAAATTTCCTCAGGTTTTTAAAAAAATTTCTGTAGACATGTACAATATGATTTTAAAATTACACGAAAAGTACAGATCCCAGTATAGTCAAACAAATTTGGAAAAAAAAAAACCCCCAAAAGTTGGAAGACTAACATTACTTAAAGACTTACTAAAGCAGCAGTAGCCAAATCAATATAATATTAGCATCAGACCTATAGCTAAAAGAAACAATACAGTTAAGAAAGACTCATGAGTATAAATTCAGTTGATTTTTAACAAAGATGCAAAGGTAATTTAGTGGTGAAAGAATAGTCTCAATGGGGTATCTATATGAAAAAGATAACTTTCCTTACCTCTCACCACATACAAAAATTAACTTCAAATGGTTAGTAGATATAACATAAAAAACTAAAACTTATTGCCTTAGTAAGCTAAAACTTCTTAGGTCACAAAAAGCATAAAACATTTTAAAAATTGATGAACTGAATTTCAAAGGTAAAAACTTCTTTTCCTCTAAAAACACTAAAAGTGAAAAGGCAGGCCATGAACTGGGAGAAAACATTTGTAAGGCATAAATATATCTGACAAAGGACTTTCATACAGAACACATAATAAATTCTCACAATTTGATAATAAAATGCATAGGAATGATAAAAAAAAAAAACAGAACAGTGGGTACTTCTGTAACAGAAGAAAAGTACAGGGAATCTTGACTGTATCCATGTTTAATTCTTTAAAAATTGCTGGATTGTGGGTACTTAGAGCTCTATTGTAATTTTATTTATATTTTGTTCTAGGCTTAAAATGTTTATAATTTTTAAAAAGTTCTACAAAGAACTCAAATCAGCAAGAAAAAAGCTAATGACTGTATTAAAAAGTAGGCAAATGAAATGAACAGACATTTCTCAAAAGAAAACACACAAATGGCCAGCAAACACATGAAAAAAATGCTCACCATTGACAACCATCACAGAAATGCAAAGTAAAACCACAATGAAATATCACCTTACATCTGTCAGAATGGCCATTATTAAAAAACAACAGATGCTGGCATGGGATGCAGTGAAAAGAGAATGCTTATACACTGTTGATGAGAGAGTAAACTAGTACAACCTCTATGAGAATCGGTATGGAGGTTTCTCAAAGAACTAAAGTAAATCTACCATTTGATCTAGCAATCCTACTAGGTATCTACCCAAAGAAACAGACATCAGCACTTGCACGTTTACTGCAGCACAATTCACAGCTGCGAAGACGTGGAATCTACCTGAATACCCATCAGCTGATCAGTGGCTGTTGAAAATGTGGTGCATGTGTATACACCGTGGACCATGATTCAGCCGTAAGAGAGAATGAAATAGTGTCTTTCGCAGCAACTCGGATGGAACTGGAGAACATCATCCCGAGCGAGCTAATGCAGCAACAGAAAGCCAAATACTGTGTGTTATCACTGAAGGTGGGCGCTGAAGTGAAGATCTTCAAAGGCGCAGAGAATGGTATGATGGACACTGGAGATTCAGAAAGAGGAGGATGGAAAGACATGGAGGATGAAAAGTCACCTATGGGGCACAATGTGTACAAGTGGGGTGGCAGGTACACTTAAAGCCCAGACTTCTTTGCCACTGTCCAATGTATCCATGTAATCAAAAATGATTTGTACCCTCTAAAGCTATTGAAATAAAGAAAAACAAAGAAATAAAAGTTAAAGAAAAGAAAAAGTGAACACTATACTCAAAGAGAGAGCTTGATTCACATCACTCCATTAAATGATCATAGGTACTAACACATTCAATGGAGGGTTTTGCATCCATGCCTTATTCTACTATGTTTATTTGATGTCAGGGCACATATAAATACATATAAAATGGGAGAAAGGGAAAAGATTGAATCATATCCTTATTTCCTACTAGCCATTCCCACTTGGAAGTTTAAATGTTTCCATTGTCACTTTAAACAAACATACTCAAAATCAGTTCACTGTTCTTTTCCCACCACTGACTCACATTTTCAACTTCTTCTATTCTCTTTGCTGGTTCTACCATTTTACAAACCAGAAGGATGGTGTATTGTTTAGGGCACAAGCTCTAGAGCCAGACTGCCTGGATTCCAATTTTGAGCTTACCACTCAAAAATTGCCTGACCTTTGGCAAATTACTCAAATCTTTCTGTGCCTCAGAATAAACTGAACAAGTCATGCTCAAAAATGCTAACAATTTTTAAAATATTCGTATTGTTGTTACTATTATTACAACTACTTTTTGATTCATCTTTGTTTCTTTCTTTGTTCTCTCAATATCAAGGAAGATACTATGCCCTATTTAATGCTCCCCAAATAACCTGACATCTGGCTATTTCTGGTGACCAGCAGTGAAGGTACAGACCACTAGAGTCTTTTTTTCTACAAGCCTTCCTTTTACTTCAATTGTCCCCATTCTAATCCGTTGTATACTACTGTTAGGTTAATTTTTATTCCTTTCCCTAAGTCCCCTTTTCCTATAATAGGAGTAATTATATGAAGTTCTGCACAAGGAAAAGCAAACATTTCACAGTGGGTTCCCAAATTAACCACTGCTATAAAAAGTAGGATGGTAGAAAGTCTCAAGGCTGATGTTTTAATCCTACAAATATCAAAGCAAGCTACATTTATTACTATAAGAGGAGCAATAAGATATTATAAATTGCCTTTGAATAACATTAGCAAGTCCCTATTATATCAGCAATCACTCCTTACACAGTTTGAGATTTGTTTTAGTACTATAAAAAATCACCAGCCTTTTTTCTGCTAGTATAGAAACTCGAGTGTCACTTACCTCTCTGGGCCCTAGTTTCCTTTTGTTATAAATAAAATGGTATATAAATGCCATTACTCCATACTCCCAGACCCTAGAAGTTACCACTAAGTGAGCACAATACTTTTTCCTGATGAGGACAGAGAAAGCAAAGTTATCCAGGAAATTAGTATCAATAGAGGAACTGGCAGAGGTGAATTTATGTCATTCTTGAACTACATACTTTCTGGAGTTTCTCCTAATTTTAAAGGCCTGTGATTCTATCCTAAAACTACAAATCCATATAAAATTCTTCTAATTTAAAATTTATGATTCACTTGACAACACTTCTAAAAATCTGGACAGTATCCTGAAATCTTTTATAAAAAATTATTTTTGTATAGCTTCAAGATAGTTGATTAAAAAAATTTAAACTATATTTTAAAACAAATTTCATTGTGACATTCCATTATGATCATACCTTTGTGACAATGCATTTTGGAACACTACCAAAATGGGGGGGAGCCTAGGAACTTGGAATGGGCACATGAAAGTTATACAGCTGAAATCATGACATTTTTTTTAACATTTACCTTTTTTCTTCTTTTGCTCTCAGCTGTTCTTCCTGTCTCAAAACTTGAACCATTATAGATTCAAACACTCCACTTGTCAAGCCTGCCAAACTTCGCGGTGTTGACCGACGCCTTGTTGAAGTACATGCAGTTCCCTTTTCATCCTCCAATCCATAATAGCCTCTAGATGTAACTGCTATCGTTGTCTTTTCTCTCAAGTGCCTTGGAGAAGAATAAGTCAATTCACAAGGTCAAATCTTCTGGATACGCAATAAACCCCCTTAATCAGAAGAATCCCTTTTGCTAACTAGATAAAAAAATAGTTAGTTAAACCTCACTTAGCTATGCTCCAGGTTTTTATCTTCCCTATACAATTTCTCATATTCCTTATTTATATCATGAAACAGTTTGAGTGATAGTCCCTTCCCTACATTAAAAAAAAAATAAGACTGAAGCATTAAAAATATTAAGGACCAAAGAACTATCTCTTAATTGGAAAAGAAGTTTATATTTCATACTAGCTATCACTGGTATGGAAAAATGTACAACAATCCAGAAACACTTTGAGAAAAAAATTTTACACGTTTTCAACAAACTGCATATTATAATATATAATTATAGGTTGAAATTTGGAAACTACCTGACTAAATTATAAAAAGAATCTAGAATCTAGATTTCCTCTTCATTATCACCATGTCTCCTTACTCTATGATGCTTTAATTGATACACTGAGATCCTAATCTAATGCTTAAAGATGATCATAAAAAGTAGTTTATCAACAGTTTGCTTAATTATCTAACAGTGCCCTTAATAAATCTGAAAAAACTGTTTAAAACCATTTACATAGGGGAAAGAAACATTACATTTATCTTATAAAGTTTTTAAGGCTAGACTAAGAACTGACTTCTGAATTTGCATCTGTATGAGGGCTAAATTGTAAAAAGCTTCAGGGAAAACATCTGCTCATCTACCTTTATAAAATACACCAGAGTTTACGAAGATTTCATACATGTTGTTATTTCTACAATGGCAAAATTATGTCAATAAAAGTATTCAATACACTGAATAAGAATCCTATATATTTAAAATGGACCCTATAGTTATATTTTCCTGTTTTTCTACAGGTTTCCTTTAATATAAAATAGGCTACAGGTTCATTAAAACATAAACCTTTATGGCATAAAACATAATCAAAGCCCTGTACTTCTTGGACTATGTCCATAGTGGTTTATTATAACAATCTTACCCACAATGCCACCTAGGTCCCATGAAGAGTATAACTGCAGGGTTCTACTGAACTGCGGCATCACTATGTGTTTTCTCTGTTATTAGGAAATAACACTATAACGAATTCAGCTTTAAGTAGGGCATGAATGTTAAACTGGTTTTCCAGTAACACTGAAGAATTTGGGCTAACCTAACAGTCCATCTCAGGCTGTGATCTTTGAATGTATAATAGCATACATCTGTATGATGGCTAACTGAGCTAGGAGTAAGGAATTGTGGGCCCACAGAAGACAGCTGACTGGCAATAGATACTGGATTCACTTTAGTATAGTGTTTCTATTAGGTGAACTAATTAGCTCTGTCATTTTAATTACTTCATCAATAAAAAAGAACATTAATGAACAATATTACATTGAAAAATAATGACATCTCAGAGGTTACGGGTCTGTAGAATATGGGGAATAATAACCCAATACGTATTTAGAGCATGGGGGAAGGGGGGGGGTTGAGAAAAGTAACAAGTCAGAAACTGTGTTTTACCCTTTAGCTTCAGTTTTATAAGCAGACAAGATGAAGCTATAACCTACTTTTTAAAAAGCAATGTCTCAGAAAAAAGACCAAAGAGAAGAAATATCCTTTGTTATTCACCAGAAATAAAAATGTATAAGCTTTGATATTTATCACTCATAATTAAGATATAAGAAAACCCAACCAACTATGCTGTTTCTCTCTTACCAACATATATAAGTTAAGAAGCCTGGTATAGCTCAGTGCAGGAAAGGATATAAGGAAAGAAAAACTTTCATACCACATTAGTGGGATTGTAAATCGGCACAGTCTTTCTAGACACTTATTTGGTAATAATCACTTAAGTTTAAAATGAGAGTTTCTGAGCAAGATGGCAATGGAACAGGTCGGACTGTGAGAGCCCCTGCAAAAGCGGATGTCCATCAAGACTCTCTGCGTGAGTGGGTGTGTGCCAACGGGTGAGTGAAAGTTCGTCTGAGAGGGGACTAGGGATCACACACCCGGGGCTCTCCTCCCGAGGTGACTGCAACCCACCATCGCCCCAAGATTGGAGATCCTGGCATGCAGGATTGTCTGCCGTTCTCGGGAATCTCTTGAGAGGAGGCAGCACAGAATAGCCACCCCTCACCATCTGGCACTCGGCCCATGCCATCACCTGTAGCATCAGACCGGGCACAAGCAGGAGGAACCGTGGAGAAGGCAGATCATGGAAATCTGGAATAAAGCACCAACGCCTGTGATGGGTACCACCTTCTCAGTCCCAGAATAGGCAGAGACCTGCATTGCCACATCCAGCCCTACCCAGCCTCCATCTTGGGACCCAGACACTGTCTTCTCATCAGACTCGAAGAGACAGAGGCCCCTCCTCCGTGCACAGACACATCAGATCTGAGTGGGAGACTTGACAGCAGCAGCAGGGAGAAGGGTGAGATTGGATCTGATTAATCCTCCTCCCAGTCCATGGGGCATCTGACCCACTCTGAGAGCAATCCCATCATCAGCCTGCAATAAGAGCGAAGGGGAGGGGCTGGAGACCAGAGCCACTTCCTAAGGCAGAGGACTGAAAGGAACTTGGAGTAACAGAAACAGCCACAGAGCAAAATTTTTTTCTTCGTGTTTGCTTTTTGTTTTAGTTTTAGCTTTATCTCATCTCTCCTTCTGTTCTTGTGGTACAATTTTGAACTTGCTTTGTTTCTGTTATTTTAATCTTTTTTTTTTTTTTTTTTAGATTCTCTGTTTAGGTATGGATATTTTTGAGGGAGAGTACCCCAACAGGGGGGTTTTTGTTTGTTTGTATGATTGTATGTTTTTGTCTTTTTTGTTTGTCTCTCTGTTTATTCGCTAGCTGGTAGCCTGTCTGTATTCCCTCTTCTTTCTCTCTACCTCCCTGTCATCTTCCTCTTTCCTTTTTCCATTCTTTTTCCTTTTCTTATCTCATTTCGCTTTCAGGGGGCAAAAAGATACCCTCACTGCACAGAGAGAGTGTAAGGCACTGGGAAGTGGGGTCCAGGGGCCCACACACCTGTCAGCGGACACTGGGATCTGCAGAGAGCTTCTGAATCCCAGCTCCCCGCTCAATTAAATCTCAAAGCTGCAAAGAGCACAAGCCCCCACCCCCAGTCCAGCTTCAGGATGGAACAAACCAGAGATCTATACAAGAAAGAATAGGGGATTGGGCAAACAGAAGTGAAAGCAACACCCCCATCACTGAAAAACAGAATTAAAGAAGAGGTTATAAAAAAGGGGGGATGGGGAACTTACACAAATGAAGAAAACCAAAAGAAGACTATCGGTCTCACACAGACCCCTGGGAGGCCAACCACTGAGAATACAGACTTGGGAACGCAAGCAATGAAGAGCCCCCAGAATGGCTGGTCTCAGGTCACAAACCCAGATATCAAGATATTAATAGAATAAATAGAAATGAGGCGACGCACGAGGAAAGAACGAAGGAGTTGAAAACTAAGATAACAACAATAAAGAATACAGTGAATGAAATAACAAACTAATAAGCATGAAAAGCAGAATTAAACAAGCAGAAGAATCTCAGAGCTTGAGGACCAAAATATGGAACTAACCCAAACTGTTAAAAACATAGAAAAGAGGCTTAAAAAGACAGAACAAAACCTCCGAGAGATAAGCAATTACTTCAAGAGACTGAACTTAAGATTAACTGGAATCCCTGAGACAGACAGAGAGACAGAGACCACCCTGGAACAAATGTTCCAGGAAATTATCCAAGAAAAATTCTCTCATCTCATCAGTGACATGACCATTCAAACACAAAAGATTCAGAGAACCCCCATGAGACAACAAATGAGAAGACCAACTCCTAGAAACATAGTCATTCACCTACACGAAGTAGGTATAAGAGAAATAATTCTAAAGGCAGCAAGAAAGAAAGGTCAGACCTTTCTGATAGAATAGCAGCAGACTTAACTACAGAAACACTTTAGGCTAGGAGAACTTGGAGTCCAATCTTCAAAGTTCTAAAAGATAAACAATTTCAACCAACAATTACCTACCCAGCTAATCTAAACTAAATTAGTGACAGAGAATTAAAATCCTTTCCAGACATTCAATCCCTAAGGGTTTACACTGCCTCCAGACCAGCTCTAAAAGAAACACTTAAGAAAGTAATAAACACAGAAGAAAGGGGGGAAAAAAACAATGCCCTTCCCAAGAATGCAAGAAAAAGATTGAAAACACACATGAATCAACCCTCAAATCAAAAGCAGGAAAACAAACAAATAAGCAAGCAAACAGTAGCAACAGCAAAAAACTCTATAAGAACCTCATGACAGGGATAAACTCTCACATCTCAATAATTAGCCTGAATGTGAATGGACTAAATGGACCACTGAAGAGACACAGAATGGTCAATTGGATAAAATATCACGAGGAAACAATATACTGTCTCCAGGAGACTCATCATCACCAGAAAGGACACTCACAGACTCAAAGTCAGAGGATGGGAAACAAAATTTCAGGCAAACGCAACACAAAATAAAGCAGGGGTCATGATCTTAATATCATACAAAATACCTTTTAAACTATCAAAAATTTTAAAAGATACAAAAAGTCACTATATAATGATAAAAGGTTCAATCCATCAACAAGAAATATCCATCCTAAACACATATGCACCCAATATAGGAGCACCAACTTTCATAAAGCAGCTTCTAGGTAAACTAAAAAAAGATACTGACTCTAACACTATCATAGCTGGGAACTTAAATACCCAACTAACAACCCTAGACAGATCATTAAGACCAAAAGTCAACAAGGAGACCCAGAACCTAAATGTGACACTTGAAGATTGGGCTCCAAGCTCTCTTCTATTAAATGGACTTAATAGATACCTACAGACCACTCCACACAATCATAGAATATATACATTCTACTCATCACCACATGAAATGTACTCCAAGATCGACCACATTCTCAGACATAAATCAAGCATAAACAAATTCCATAAGGTTGAAATTCTGCCTTGCACCCTCCTCTCAGACCACAGTAGAATAAAAATAATTATCAACACCAACAAAGTTCCCCCAAACCCACAAAGACATGGACACCCTCATGCTAAACAACTCTTGGGTCAACAGAGAAATCAAAACAGAGATTAAAAGATTCCTAGAAACAAATGAAAACGAAGAAACATCTTTCCAAAATCTCTGGGATGCCATGAACACAGTACCAAGTGGGGAATTCATATTTCTACAAACACACATGAAGAAAATGGAAAGATGACAAGTTACAGCCTAACAAGTCACCCAAGGGAGCTGTGAAGGTAAGACCATAAAAAAAACCTAACTTTAGCAGAAGAATCCGGATCACCAAAAAAAAAAAAAAAAAAAAAAAAAAAAAAGCCCCAATGTGGGACAGCGACGACCAAAATATAATACTAAAAATCAGTGAAAACAAAAGCTGGTTTTTTGAAAGGATAAACAAGATTGGAGGACCCCTAGCTAGACTGATTTCATGGCATCCAGAGGTTTTGGTGAGATGTTTTTTCATTTTCATTTGGTTCCAGGTATCTTTTAATCTCTGTTTTTATTTCCATGTCAACCCAGGAGTTGTTTAGCATTATGCTGTTTAGTGTCCATGTCTGTG
>CAUYQG010092308.1:0-37312 GCA_963574415.1 Tarsius wallacei
AGAGCATCTTGCTTGCTTTAGTAGAAAAGTACAAGTATGTGCTGGAATGTAAGAAAAGTGATGCACGAACTATTGCCCTCAAGCAACGTACCTGGCAGGCCCTTGCCCATGAGTACAACTCTCAGCCAAGCGTATCACTGCGGGATTTCAAACAGCTAAAGAAGTGCTGGGAGAACATCAAGGCTCGGACCAAAAAAATTATGGCCCATGAAAGGAGAGAGAAAGTGAAACGGAGTGTCAGTCCCCTTCTCAGTACCCACGTCTTGGGGAAGGAGAAGATTGCCAGCATGCTGCCAGAGCAGCTCTACTTCCTGCAGAGTCCTCCAGAGGAAGAGCCTGAATACCACCCCGATGCTGCGGCCCAAGGTATCAGTTCCTGATGCCAGCTTGCATGCTCTCATTGGGTACCTGCTTGACATTTTAATGTTAAAATCCCTCATTTTGAGGGAATTTCTAAAAAAGAAATTTTCATGTCAAACTTGATTTTTTAAGTCAAGATCTTAGGGTTATATTAGTCATTAAAAGTCATGTAGTACATAAGAACATAATGTGCTGCATCTCTTAGAGACTTTGTTATTACCTAAGCATAAGGAAAAATAATGGGCTGCATTAATGGAGTTGTTATTTATTTTTTTGTGTGTGTGAGTTGGAATCTCACTCTGTCGCCCAGGCTGGTGGAGCGCAGTGGCCACCCCAGCATCGACGCTGGACTCCAAAGATCCTTCTGCCTCAGCCTTCCAAGTAGCTGGAACTAAGGTGTGGGTGACCATGCCCAGCTAATTTTTTGATTTTATTGTAGAGGTGAGGTCTTGCCAAGGTGCCTGGACTGATCTTGAACCCTTGGGCTTAGGCAGTCCACTCACCTCTGCCTTCCAGGGTGCTGAGATTACTGCGGAGCCAGCGAGCCCAGCCTGGAGTTGTTATTAGTGAGGTATTTCTGTTGCCTATCTCAACTTATCTCAAATATCTTAAGGAGAATTTGATGAAGATTTATATTCATCCACTCAGTCTTACTTTTTGCAGATAATATTACGTGCAAAGTACTGCAGTAAGTTACTCAAAAGGCCATATTAAGAGGGTGAACTATTTCAAACACTAAAACAGAGTACAGAGAAGAGACAAATGTGGCAAACACTCATTTAGCATTCACCCAGAGTAAAAACCAGCTTTTCTACCCATTATAATATGGTGATCCACAGTGTGGTTTGTGACATTCCAGGGATCTTGAGAGAAATTCTGGAAAAAAATAATTTTAATTTTAATGAGAGAAAAATATGTCTTCCCTAATTCTTAGAGAAGAAAGAGACTTCCATATAATCAAGGATGCAATGATAGAGTGTCATGGTTTCAGAAGGTTAGAATTAAGCGGCTATTGAAACGTCTCCAGGTAGGGGGAGGATGAAAACACACACAGATAAATTTCCAATAATTCTTGCCTCTTTTCAGACAGGGAGTATCCAGTTTATATAAAGGTTTATTGCAGTTTGCAGAAGACAGACCTTGCAGCAGAGGACGGTTGGAGGGGGGGCGCAGAGGTTTGCTCATAAGGTGCTTCAAGGACCCAGCAAGCGCTTGCCCTGGAGAATGTGGTTCTTAGCTTGCAGGATGAGAAATTCAATTGTCTGTGTCTCCAGAGTAGACTGAGCTCTGAGGGAATGGCTCCTGTTAATTAAGTTACTAGAAGCTGTCTAAAATCAAGAATATCATCTGTGTAGAGTGAAAAAGATAATTACCAATTGCACCAAATACATGTTTTTGATTAGCACCTTTTTTTTCGCTTGTAGACAGATGATCCTGGGGAGCTAAAGTATAATAAAAAGTTTGCTTGCTGATCATTTGACCAAGGTTAAGTCCAGGGAACCAGTTGGGTAACCATAGTGGTTAATGTCCTAAACCTCATTCATCATTTTTCACTGTAGGAATGTTGTGTTTTGGCTTTGATCCTTGAGTCCCCAAGCCAGGGTACCTCCTAACAGAGTGTTTATATGGGCATTGCCAACTCTTTCTTACCCCTCCTCATTGATGCTTCTGTAGTACATGGGCCCCACTGCTAATTAACAGTCTCCTTGTTTTGGAGATGCTTATACCTTCAGCCAGTTGCTCTCCATCTTGCTGGCTTCTGAGCCGTTCAGTTTCTTGAGGCAGTGAGGGGAGAGGTGCTGGGTGAAGGAGGGAGGTGAATCAGTAGGGCTGCTCTTCATATTGCTTATATTCCCTGGGAGATGGTGCTGAGGAAGATGCTCTTATGAACTGCTTTAAGTTCATTTTGCAAATCTGTGATCTGGATTATTGTGTATTGATTTCACAGGACTATTCTTAAGACCCAGACAGTCTTATTTCCCCATTTTAAGATTCTGGGGTGGGATCTAGAAAGTTCATTCCACACATTTTTTCCCCTCTTTTCTTGGAAGAAATGATGTAATTTATGAATTTCCAGCAAGAAGTATATAAATATGGGTTATCCATGTCTTTTCTGTAGTGATATTTAATAGATACTCATTTGTAAAAGAGATTTATTTTAAATCGGATGTTTGTACATTTATGACACTGGAGACTTCTCATTTTGCTGGGGATTACTAAAGTATAGCCAAATGCTGCCTATTCCCATTTCAGGTTAAGTCTGGAGGGTGGTAGAGAACCTTGGTGCTTAGTTAGGAAGTATGTCCAAAGTAATCTATTAATGCTAGTAGTTGGGGTACTGGAAATCTTTTTGTACATTAAAATAGCTTTGAGTTTGTTTCACTCATTTTACATTTCAATTTTCTTTCAAGAAAGAAGCCTGGAATTGTCAGCCATCCCTTCTAGGACTTAGTGGGGGAAAAGGTTGAAATCTGCTATAGGGTTATGACCTTCATTACATTGTATTTGACTCATGGATCGTGTGTGTGCATGCGCGTGTGTGTTTTACCTTTGTATCTCTAACACAGCACTGTCCAGTACAGTAGCCACAAGCCACATAAGACTAACTTCACATATAGGTTGACCAAATTGAGATGTCCTATAATTGTACACATCACAGTTTTGAAGATTTAGTCCCAAAAGAGAATATGAAATATTTCATTAGTAATTTTTATATTGATTACATTTGGAAGTGATAATATTTTAGATATATTAGATTAAAAATATATTCCTAAAATTAGGTTCATCTGTTTCTTTTTGTTTTTCAGGTGTGACTGAGAACATTTTAAATTACATCAATAGCTTATATTTTATTTCCATTGGACAATTCTATTCCAACACCATACAGGGTCCTTGTGGCAGAATTAGGTACTCAGACATTTGCTGGAATTTATTATGAAACTGTAAACATGATGGAACCTAGTAGTGTTCCACTAGAGGCCTCTCTCCAACTACTTTTTGGTGTGAGATGGTTTCAACAGTGTCATCTTGATCACCATCCCCTGGATATTCTTAGCTTTGTCAATGACTTTATTAAATTGTACATCTGTATTTGAACACAGTAGTCTTAAAGTTTAGGTATAACATTCAGGAATGTATTTGCCAAAAAATCCCCAGTATTTCTCCCTTAAATATATTAAAATAATTTACACCTTGCAGATTTTATGATTTGTGATAACTGGGCTTTGACACTTATTTTCCATTATGTTTGGGGAACAAATGTACAGAACAAACTAGGAGAGCCAACAAAATTACCTAGGAGTGACTGGGAGGCTAGGATGACCAAAGTTCAAACACGTTTAAGAAAACTGGCCGGGCTCGGTGGCTCAGCCTATAATCCCAGCACTTTGGGAGATCGAGGCGAGTGGATTGCCTGAGCCCGTGGGTTCGAGACCCACCCGGGCAACTTGGTGAGACCTCATCTCTACAATAAATAAAAAATTAGCCGGGCGTGGTAGTGCGCACCTATAGTTCCGGCTCCTTGGAGGGCTGAGGTGGAAGGATCGCCGGAGCCCAGCAGGTCGAGGCTGCGGTGGCCAGGAGTGTGCCACTGCACTCCAGTCTGGGTGACAGAGTGAGACTCCAATTCAAAAAAAAAAAAAGAAAACAAAGCTTTGAAGTTGCACTCAAAGGTCTTAGAATAATTTATATTTAATTTCATATTCTATTATTTCTGTGCTATAAAGCCATCATTGAATAGTGTGTATGTTTCTTAATAAATTCCATTATTATTATTATTTAATCCAATTTTACTTTTTTGAGGTGGGAACTTGGGTACAGAGGGCGAGTTATATTTTCAGTTGTAGCACAGCAGCCTCATTGATCTGCAAAAAGCCCCTCTTTTGTATTAGTTATGTGTTTGTTCTCTTTTTATCCCATTCCCCACTTTCATTCTCTTCTGCACCTGAAATCTTTCTAATGTACTTTATATTCTTTCACATGTTTTGTGTACATATGTTTTAAATTTACATAAATGTTCAATTGTGCTAGAGATATCATTTTTTTCTGTTTTTTCCACTTAGAACAATGCTTTTTAAAATCAATTCCCATTACAGTGTATAAATCAGTTTCTTTTAGTTTATGTATTATATTGCTTGATATGTATCCACGCATCTTATTCATTTTTCCAGTCAGTTCTGTTTCCTAAGAAGAGCTGGGATTTGGCCTCTACGCAATTTCCTTACCATCCTTTTGCTATCATAGTAGGCTTTTTGACCAGGCGCGGTGGCTCATGCCTATAATCTCACCACTTTGGGAGGCTGAGGCGGAAGGATTTCTTGAGCCCAGGAGTTTGAGACCAGCCTGGGTAACATAGCAAGACCTTGTTTCTACAAAAAAAAAAAAAAAATTAACCAGGCATTGTGACATGCTTCTGTAGTCCCAGCTACTAGGAAGGCTGAGGTAGAAGAATTGCCTGAGCCCAGGTATTTGAGGCTGCAGTGAGCCATAGTCATGCCACCACACTTCAGTCTGGGAGACAGAGTGAGACTCTGACTCTAAACAAATAAATAAATCAACAAACAAATAAAATAGCCTTTTCCTGCTGGTATTAAACTTATTCAAATTGCCAAGTGAAAGAACATCCCTTGGCTGTGTTTTCTGGTTCCAGAAAAGCTGTTAGACTTTCCAGCCCTTTTTGCAATAAGACTGAGTTTTTTCTACTTTGGGTGGCTTTGTTTTACCTGTGAGAGAGATTACATGGTTACATGGTATATGTTTGCAGCAGGTTGCCATTCCCAGACTAGTCTTTTTCCAATTAAGAGAAAATTCTTCCCAACAGAACACTAGCTTCTATTCATCGGAGCTAATATCTGTGTGAAAGTGAATTAACTACTCCTTTGGGCTTCTCTAGTTTGAAGCCCCATATTTTTTGCTGAGTCTTCTTAAAGGATCTGGCTGTTTTCCTTTAAAATTTGTATGTTTTTTTTTTTGCTTTTTTTTTTTGCTTTTTTTTTTTTGAGTTGGCGTCTCACTCCGTCGCCCAGACTGGAGTGCAGTGGGTGCTTCCGGCCACTGCAGCCTCGACCTCTTGACCTGCTGGGCTCCGGCGATCCTTCCGCCTCAGCCTTCCAAGTAGCTGGAACTACAGGCGCTCGCTACCACGCCCGGCTAATTTTTTGATTTATTGTAGAGATGCGGTCTCCCCAAGTTGCCCAGGCGGGTCTCGAACCCACAGGCTCAGGCAATCCACTCACCTCAGCCTCCCAAAGGCGCGGGATTACAGGCTGAGCCACCGAGCCCGGCTTAAAATTTGTATGTTAATACACATTTAAACTAAAAAGAATAGTTTTAAAGTAGAGTCATTTCTCTGTTCCCAGACACAAACATACTGCCTTAATGTTCACAGCTCTAGAAACTGGAGATCAAAATGCAGACTATATATCCATATTCTTAATAATAGATGGTTTCATAGTGGAAACAATTTGGAGGTTGCATTTTCAGATATATAAATGGTCAGCTGAGCAAGTGGAATAGTGGGAGGCTGGGTATTGGTTGAGCTTGGATTTTGGAGTCATGCAGACTTAGATTAGAATTCTGGTTCTTTCAACTAGTCAGATGACCTTGGATCTTATATTTGGTTGTAATCATACCTTTTTCAGAGGGTTGTTGTAAGGATCAGATAAGGTAATGCTATAAAGCACTATCTTAGCAACTGGATAGTGGCTAACAAATGTAGTTGCTATCATCATCACCACCACCACCATCATCACCACCATCATCACCACCATCATCATCATCAGGTCCCTAAAGCCTGAGTTGTTGAGATAAAAGTGAGTATTTAGAAATTAAGAGAGCAGCATTGTGAGAAGATGAACTTTAAGGACTCGTGAGTATCCAGAGTTACCCCTTGGAAAGAAGTCAAAGAGAAAAGAGACTAGGGGAACCAAAAAACATCTAATGTGTTCAGTCTTCAAAGAAGACATTTTCAGATCCAAAGCTAGAAAAGAAACAGATGAGGTAATAATGCTCTGTGTTGATACTCACATCTGAGGTCCTGTCCTCAGTGTTAACCCTCTTCCTTTCCTTTGTACTATTCTTTCTCCATGGTTGGGCTGTGTTGGAAGGCATGTGACCCACTGCAGGTAATTCACCCCACACACATTTCTTACATGGTCAGTACTGTACCAGGCCCTGTGCTGTGTCCTGCATGAGGGTAAATGATAAGTCTCTGTCTTCAGAGTACACAGAGACTTGAAGGGGAAGTAGTTAAACCGCTAGTTTTAACAAGTGCTCTGCCAGAGGTAGGCCCAGGAGGCAATGGAAGCATGAAGGGAGAACATCAAGTTGAAACCAGAGCTCTTGGAGTTGGGGAAGATTTCTAGGGAGACATTTTCATTTTCTCTGGATGGCAGAGAAGTACTCTTTTGTTTTTTAACTTTCTCTTCCAAAAGTAAGATTTTTACCTTTTTTAAAATCTTAATTAGGGATTAGTTATGGTTGTTACTTTACCCCTCAGAGTGAAATAATTAAACAGTAGCCATTTTCCTTTTATTAACTGGGTGTTACAAATTAGGTTTCCCCCAGTTGCCATTAACATTCCCAGCATCTCATCTTCCAGAATAATGGAGTGGGCATAATAATATAATCAATTCTTAATAAATTGATATTATTTTTCTCCAAGGAGAAGAGTCTCATTATTAATTTGAAATGTAAAGCTTCTCAAGAAAGCCTTGTAGTCACAGCTAGAAGATTCCATAGCTTAGTGGAGTTAGCAGTTTCCTTATTGAAACTCTCTAATTGACAGTAATGTCATTGCCCTGTTAAAAAAAAAAAATCAAGGCAAATATGGCACCTACCAAAAGTGGCACCCTTTTGCATCCATACCCTCTTCTCTTTGTATTTATGGATTCAGCTAATAAATATTTACTAGGGATCTACTGTGTACGAAGCAAAGTGGTTGGTACTCAAGGATAAAAGAAATGAAAAAGTCATGGTGCCAGAACAATACTAGTCTGTGTTAAGTGCTTTAACAGAAGAGTACATATGGAGAAAGGAGAGAGCTGAGGTTTCATGGAGCAAGCAGCATTGGTCTTGAACAAGTAGGAGTTAGCGGGAGGTTGAAAAGGACTGGAGTGAGGTGGGGGGACAAATAGTAAACCCAATTTCAGGTGGAGGAAATAGTGAGAAACAATT
Source organism: Tarsius wallacei (assembly GCA_963574415.1). NCBI lineage: Eukaryota > Metazoa > Chordata > Mammalia > Primates > Tarsiidae > Tarsius > Tarsius wallacei. The sequence continues at coordinate 7,534 of CAUYQG010092308.1, forward strand.
GTGGGAAAAAAAGTCATCACCTTATAAAGAATGTGAGTAGTTTATGGTAGGATTAAAGGGTGCACAAGGTATTTGGAAGAGTAAGGCAAGAAAGATGAAGGAACCAGGTTACTTAAGGTGGTTTGAGAACAGCTAAGAGATGGGAACTGTGGGAGAATATGAAAAGGTAACAGGTGAGTGGAGCAAGAATCTCAGTACATCATGGAGACTCAAGAAGGTGCAATCAGAGAGCAAGAAAAACTTAGGAGAGAGCGATGGTTCCAAAGCTAAGGGAAGAAAGAGATATCAAGTGTTGTCAAGTGCCAGGGAGAGGTTAAATAAGAGGGACATTGAAAAATATCCTTGGGGATATTGACCCCCAAATGGCAGTTTTGGAGGTGACAGCCAGATGTGGGAGATTAAAGAGAAATGGTGTGTAAGGAAGTTAAGCCAGGGAGTGTAGACTCATCTTTCAAAGAAGAACATTTACAAGATGGCTATCTAGAGTAAGGGTTAACACCTGTGACCAGGAAACAGAAATGGTGCTCTTGCAAAGATTGAACATAAGTGTTCATGGCTGAATGAGAAACCGGCAAAAGGTAATCAGACTGATAGAAAACTTAACCTGAAGACCCACACTGACCTTGTATTGTGGTCTTATGCTCATCATTGGACACGTTTCAGTTAAGGATTTATATCAACAAGGTCTCCGATTCTTGATAAGCACGGTTTCACTATCTTATACTTCGAAGTTCTAGAAATGACATAATGAAACCCTTTGTCATTCTTTTTTTTTTTTTTTTAAGTGAGTAAGCAGGATTTATTGAGAGGACAGGAAAGCTCCCATGGTGGGAGGGGACCCAATGGGGTTGCCCCTGTCATTATTTCTTAATATAAAATTGCCTTTGATTTGTAGGTTTTTAGAAAGTCAGGTGTGGCAAGATTACTTGTAGACATGAAGGCCAAAGCAGACACTATTTTATATAACATCCTATAATGAGAGACCCTGTCATTTGAAATAGGATTGATTTTTTTCTCTGCCTGTAAAATCTTTGAACATGTTTTCTGCTACTGTTTTTCAGAATCATTTGCTGTTTCAAATAGAGAACTGTGCGATGATGAGAAAGAGTTCATACATTTTCCAGTATGTGAGGGGACCTCTCAACCTGAACCCTCGTGTTCAGCTGTCAGAATTACAGCCAATAAAAACTACAGGAGCAAAACCTCTCAGGAAGGTGCTTTAAAAAAGATGCATGAGGAAGAACACCATCAACAAATGTCCATCTTACAACTGCAACTGATACAAATGAATGAGGTGCATGTGGCCAAAATCCAGCAGATAGAGCGAGAGTGTGAGATGGCAGAGGAGGAACACAGGATAAAAATGGAAGTTCTCAATAAAAAGAAGATGTATTGGGAAAGAAAACTACAAACTTTTACCAAGGAATGGCCTGTTTCCTCATTTAACCGGCCCTTTCCCAATTCACCCTAAGACTTTGGGGGTGGCTGTCTTGTAATTAATGTGTGTTGGCAAAGAAAGTCTGGAACATGAATTTGCGGTCAGTAACCTGTAACAGAGCTACAACTAGGAAAATTAGAGTGGTAGTAGTCACTTATTTAAGAATACATTCAGGTAAACAGCTGCACCCTATGTACCCCTTACGTGGCAAAGAAGCTGTTATATAGTCTTCTGAAAATTATCACTATGAGTGCTATAATTCTGAATGTAATGTCTCTTAATTAGAATTCATACAAGAACCATGTGTGAGTGTTGTTGTTGTTTTTTTTTTAAATCAAATTCAAGTGTGACTATAAAGGAGTGTGGCCCCTTTTTTTTTTGCTTTGTTTTAAAACAAACTGCAGAACTTTCCTATCCAAATGAATGCTCTCCCATTGAAAGTTGCACTCCTGGAAGGCCACATGTTTCTCCAGTGTAATGCTGTTGTTCAGAACTTGTTAGAGGCCTTTAGGCAATCTCCATGAGAGCTGCAGCACTCTTCATTTTTTCAGTTCATCTCCTGAGTGTGGAATTTCTGTTTTTAAATGGCCCAACATTTAGAAGGATATTTTCTAATGTGGCTCATAAACTGCCTTCTAAGCCTTCCCCCCCAAGGGAGTCCCAAATAATGTCTCCAATGCTGGAAGCTTTGTTGGAACTAAGGATGTAACTACTTGGAGGGAGAAATGTTCATTTTGGTTTTTACATTGTTTTGTTGGTTTATTACCCCCCCCAAAAAAACTTGCAATTTTATAGCCACAGTGTATGTTTTTTAAAGGTGCTGCCTTCCCTCTATAGTTTCCTCCCAGCTTTGTATTATTGGGTTAATGGTTGCCCTTGTTTTTAATCTTTAGCCACCTAAGGAAAGACCCTTCCCTTACCATGCTTATGGTGCTAGCCAATAGTGATGCTTTGTAGTTGGCATTACATTGTTAGCATTGGGCTTTCTAAGAATCCATTACCAATGTATTTGGAAATAGGGATTGATAAATGGATTTTCTAACTGAGCTATGATACAGCTTGTCCTATAGCCTAGTGTTAAAAACAGCCCTGGGAGTTGGGGACAGCCATAGCTGAAAAAGTAGAAGAAGCAAAGTGACAACTGAGTGCCAGGACAGATCAGCAATGTCTGAGAATGAGATTTCAAGGCATGTGGTAGGGAAAGAGGAATGAATATATATGGCAGAGTCTTAAGGGAGTATAGGAATGGGAGTCAGGGCCTGAACTAAGCTTGGCTCTGCCTCAAGTTGGCATGTGACCTCTGGTAACTCTTTTTAATCCTTAGCATGATGTTTCCTGTCCATAAAACAAAGAAGTTGGCCTAGATCATGTTCAGCATCTGCTACAACTCCTTGGCTACGGTGTGGTCTGTATAGTCTTAGATGGGTACTGCCTACATCATATTTGTCTGGAGGGCATGGGTCAACAGGGAGAAATTGTTTATTGCAATGGCTAAGCTTCTCTCCTCATAATTTTAGAATTTGGGTCCTGGGGACTGTATGTTCAGTAAGGTACACATATACTTGCTATTTATGCTCTGTATAAAACTTAAATGGATATGAATTTATACACTGAATTGTATTTTAAGTCTCTTAGAGGAACTGGTTATTTGAAGGAACTCTGTGAAGACTAATCTTTGAAAGGAAGGATCCTTTTTTCAGGATTTGTGTTCTTAATTTAGTTTTTACTTAATGGACCCTTTAGAAAATAAAGCATCTGTCTGGGTATGGTGGTTCATGCCTGTACTACTAGCACTTTGGGAGGCTGAGGCAAGAGGATTGCTTGAACCCAGGAGTTCAAGGTCAATCTGGGCAACACAGTGAGACCTTGTTCCTACAAAAAATTAAACATTATCCAGACGTGGTGGCACATACCAGTAGTCCACCTATTCAGGAGGCTAAGATGGAAGGATTGCTTGAGCCCAGGAAATTGAGGATGCAGTAAGCTGTGATTGTGCCACTGCACTCCAGTCTGAGCAACAGAGTGAGACCCTGTCTCAAAAGGAAAGGGAAAAAATAGAAGAATGAAGCATCTGAATAAAGTACCAAGTTTCAATGGTTTGTGGAAGACAGAATTTGGTACTTCATGCTTTCCTATCCCTTCAGGATTAGGACAAGCAACAGCAGGCCCAAAACATGCATCTGAATAGAGAAAAGATTGCCTTAGCTTCACCTATTGACCTAAAAATCTCATTCATATGCAGATTCTGAAGTTGGGACTGAGATTCTGTATTTCCTGTGAGCTCCCAGTTTATGCCAGTTCTGCTTGTCTCATCACCACACTTGTGAAATAGCAAGGTTTTAGAGGACCTTATGGAGTTTTTATTTATTGTTCTCAAAATCTTGGGTAGGTATATCTTTGTGTACGAGTATAGTGGTGCTAGATATTATTCTGTCTCTCAGAACTTATGACTTAAGCACACAAACAACGATGTGGAACAACACAAAAAAATGCTCACACAGTATATTTTAATGGAATCATAAAAGCATTGAACTAATTCCTAACTGAACAAATAAAGGATAATTAAACCAGCAGCCTAAAGCACCTTGCTCTACTGTTAATGGTATTTATGAGTTTATAACTTGTTTCCAACCTTGGCTATGTATTAGAAAACAGTATTTTATAAATAATTAGTCCCACTGGGTCCCACTTCCAGAGGATTCTGATTCAATTGACCTGGGTTGGGGCCTTGTCCTCTATTTTTCAGAAGCTTTATAGGGGATTATGATGCATAATTGGGATCGACCACTGATGGAGAGTTCACAAATATGTCTCATTTGATTCTTCATCCTGTGAGACCATGCACATGTAAGGAAATGATGCTCAGAGACGAACCACCTGGTGTGAAGCCCGAAGCTAGTGAATGGCAAAGCAGAACCTCAGCCCCAGGTTTCTTGACTCCTCAATATATAGCCCAAGCTGCCAGCCCTTGCCCCATTCCTCGTGAAGCTCTATCATGGATTTGTTTTATCCTGAGAACCAGATTATGTTACAGGGTACTTGTAATATCTCTGTTCACAAACCAAGTACATCCCAATTCATTTCACCTCTGAGCAGTTTCTTACCTGAGGTAGAAATGCAATAAATGTTTCTTGGTGGGTGTTGTAGACCATTCCCTACCCTGCCACGTTATGGACACAGCCCAGTAAGGGAAATAGGGCTTGTACACAGCTACCATGCACTTGCTCAGCACACATCTTCAAATGCACTTGTACCTCAGAGCAGAGAGCTAAGAAGCTTGAAAGAAGGTCTCTTGGAAGAGGTGGCATTTGAACTGAGTCTTTTGAGTTGGCATTTTGGCAGGTAGAGATTCGGAAAGCAGAGGAACTTTTGGGAGGCAGTGAAAGCATGGGGAATTTCCAAATAAGGCAGTAACATGATCAGAGCTGTGCTCCAGAAAGAAGAGTGGAAGATGGAACTGAGTGGACAGAAGACTGGAGCCGGGGACACCAGGTAGGAGGGTTTGGCCCTGGTTAGGATGAGATGATGGGAGGACCCAGAGGAGGCTGTAGTAAAAACAAAAGACACCAATGTGGAAGGCATTGCCTAAGTGGAATCAACAAGGCTTGGCAGTGGGTCGTGTTTGCTGGAGGAGGAGTGGGATTTTAAAGCGCTGTACCTAAGAGAATGGTGCTGCTGATTGAAATGAAGAAAGGATGTACTTCTGGCTCCAGTCTGTCCTGAGAGAAGCCTGGACACAAGCCGGTGCTACCACCTCCCTCTCAGCCTCAAACACCAGTACCTCCACACGTACCCTCTATGGCTGCCATGTCTTTGCCCTGACTTCTGCCCCTTCAGCTGCTTGTGCTACCACTTCCACCTGTTCATATGTTATTTTAGTCCTGCCCTGCTCAGTCTTTGGTCACCCAGTCATCTGGTGTTGCCTCTGCCATCAGTACTCCCATTGCAGCAGTGGGATGTCACCCTCCATCTCTTGAATTGACTTTGCACTAGAAAGATCAGAAAAGGTTCTTTCCCTTGAGCTCCAATTTTTCTCTAGTCAGTTGGCATCTACAATTTAAAAAAAAGAAGTCCCACAGAGAAGCATTGGCTGAGAGAGGCTGTTAAATCCACATGTATGGTTTTCATGGCCCCTTTATAAAATTCAAATATGGAATCCTGCCTTATTTTGCACCCAAAACTTTGGAAATGTTTTAGGATTTCTGCAAGGAGAATACTAAATTCAGTTTTGTTTTGTTTTGAAGAGACTAGAAGTGCAAGGGAAGAGAGGTGGCATGGTGGGAGGGTATATTTGAGTTGTCAACAGCCTTTGCGGTGTCAGGTCAATTACATCAGCACTTGGCCTGGACCAGAGGAAAGGAATGATTCTGCCTCCTGGGAATGTCAGAAGGACCTGATAATTACATTTGGCAAAGCCATGGGGAGTGACTCTGTAATGTCATTGCTAAGAATTACCCTTCTAGTAGCATCTCTCGATGTCTGAGCTTTTCAAATGAATGGCACTTTTCTGCTGTGGCCTTCCTTTCTGTTGGAACGATTCCCAGCTACTCCTCTTGTTCTTCCTCTCCCTTGCTTTGGTATCAGTTCATGTTTTCCCTTCTGTCATCTTCCTTCCCAGCCCTGTTGTTCCGCCTCCTCCTTCTGCACTCACAACAGCTTCCACTCTCCCGTTTAGAGGTGGAAGGAAGCATGTAAGAATGTGCGGAAGGTGAATGCTTGCCAAACAACAGCATATTCAATATCTGGTATCAACAAGGTAAACTAGCCTTAGACTAGCTTGACCACTGATGACTTGTTTCCATGCTGCATCTGCTATTTTTGTGTTGGTGGGACTAAGAAGTCATGGAAAAGGTCATCAGTGAACCATGACTACAACAAATGTTCCTAATTGTGCCATATATTATGCACTTCAACACAATACTAATCTCTGTCTCAGTTTCTCCATATGTGAAAGTGGTGTAATACTTATCTACCTCCCTAGTATGTTGTGAAGATTAGTTTGTGTTTTACCAGCACTTTTAAAATAAAGAATAATGTAAAGCATTTTAATATTATTGTTGTCTTTGGGATATGGCTGCCCTCCTGTAGAAATGCTGCCCTGTAGGGGAAGTACCAAGATGTACCGTGGTTTAGGAACACCCAGTATATAAAACTTCCATAACAAATACAGGAGTGATTATTTTCTTTATGACAAATTTCAACATGGCATTTCTTTAAATAGCTCTTTGATGCATTTAGAATGAGATTCAATTTATAGAAGTGTGATTTATGCAAGATTTAAAAAAAACACATCTATTGAACCTTTATTATCCAGTATAATTGTTGAGTTTGCAAGCTAATTATTAGCCTAACAGTGCAGTTTATCGTCATTAGGTGGAAAGTTTCTGTTTCTACATTAACCAGATGCCCAGATTGTATATGAAGGTTCTCTCACTGTTAGCACTGATTGGAATGGACAGAATGGTGCTCTCATTACTTCTGAATGAGAGGATTTGAAGCTCTAGTTCCACTTATAAAATGCCCTTACAGCACAGCCACTTTTTGGGGAAAAGACTAACCATGCATGTTCGCTAAAGAGCTGAGGGTGGGGTGCAGGGGGTCTCTGTCCATAAATATGGATTCCTTAACTTTTGGCAACTGCTAAGAGATTTAATTAGGTTCTGGTCTGAGTTTTCTTTTCTATGGGGTTGTTGGGGGAAAAATTCCAAATCCTGTTATTTAAGAGATTTTTTGTTTTAATTTAAAGAATACTTGCTATAGTGGAAATACTCTTAAGTAGCAGTGGAAGATAAGGCTTCAGTTCCTTTTCTGTCCCATCATCATGTTCAACTTCCAGCATAACCAAGAAAGATATTCAGGCTGGTGCTCTGCTGGTGAGGTGCATATGGATCTAGATTGTTATCCATGAGTCTCCAAAGAGTTTCTTAGAATGGGCTGGTATTAGACTTTCTGCATGACTGGAAAGCACTGAGTGACTCCAGTCACGCAGCCATTGAGAAGTGTGGGGAGAAGCTGGGGCAGATCTGCTCTTATGTGATCACTCTGAGTCCCAGACTGAAGTGACAGGAGCTATCCAGGGGAAGCTCTTCTCAGGACAGAAGTACAAGAGGGCAAGCCCAACTAAAGAAGAACATTTTATGATTCAGTGTTATATTTGCTGAGTCAAGGACAGGGAAGTAGATTCCTCCTAAGAAAGTGAAAGGAGAAGGAACAATACCACAAAATCACAAGTATGAAGGGAACTAGTGGGATACCAAGGAGTTGAAATTACAAATCAAGGGACAGGGAACCTAAGGGACAAATGCATCCCTGTTCATCAACTTCTACTGAGACACTTCTACCCTACTTATTTCCATGCTCTCATTTTTTTTTTCCTTTTGGTGGAGGAGGCTTTAAAATGGTGGTAATAACAGAATATCCTTCACAGGGTTGTTTGATTAAATGAGTAATATATGTAGTTAGAATAGTGTGTGGTCCATAGTAAACACTATAAATTTTAGCCGTTATTTTTTCCTCAATATCATATGGCTTCTACATGGGGATGGAGAGGCTTGAACCCAAGTGGTTTGGCTCTAGAGCGCATGCTTTAAAGAATCAACAATACACAGCCTTTGTATTCAGGGTCTGAGTTCAAATCTTAGCTTTGCAAAGAATATGACCTTCTGAATAATAGACCATTATCTGGAAAATACCTACTTCTTATGACTGCTATGATTACATGAGAATACAAATACGGAAGAGCTTTGTAAACTGTAAAAATTTTTTTTTTTTTCCGAGTTGGAGTCTCACTCTGTCACTCAGACTGGAGTGCAGTGGCCGCTCCCGGCCACTGCAGCCTCGACCTGCTGGGCTCCGGCGATCCTTCCGCCTCAGTCTTCCAAGTAGCTGGAACTACAGGCGCGAGCTACCACGCCTGGCTAATTTTTGATTTATTGTAGAGATGAGATCTCGCTAAGTTGCCCAGGTGGGTCTCGAACGCGTGGGCTCAGGCAATCCACTCACCTCATCCTCCCAAAGCTCTGGGATTACAGGCTGAGCCACTGAGCCCAGCTTGTAAACTGTAAAATTAAAAACCAAAAAATAAAGAAAAAAATCCCTAACCACCTCTTCTGATCTTTTGTGTCACAAGAGAATCCAAGACTACCTCTTGTCCCAAACAAAAACCCATCTTAATTTCTCCTTCCAGCCTCCCCACTCTGTGAGCCTCCCTGAACGCAGTCATCAGTCTCAGTTTCAAAGCCAGGCTCTGTGAAGTTACTTCTGTAATCCCTCTACCTGGAGTGTGCTCAGCCTGTCTACAATCCCTTCCCATCACCTGTGCTACTGAAATGTTACCCATTCTTCAAGGTCAGGTGAACACTAGGACTTACTCCTGGAATCTGGGCTCTGGTCCCAGCTTTGTGGGCAACTCATCATGTGATTGTGGGTTAGTTACTAGGTCTCTATGGATTTTCATTTTCTTTATTTGTAAAATAAGGATGTTGGAGAAGACGATCTCTAAATTCCTTTCTCATGTTCTAATTAGTCTAATTCTAAAGTTAAACTAACCTTTTCAATTTACTGCATGTAACCCAAGTTTTCAATTTAGCATTCTCCTTAAAAGATAATGTGTACATAAATTCAAATACTGCATGCAAGTGGATCAGCCCCAAGGTTGAAAGCACCATTTGTAAATATTATTGATATTAGGATAATGATTGTACTTAAACTGTTTATAACATAATCTAAATATAGGCAATACAAGAATTTCTTTACAATAGGAACAAAAGGGTCGTTGCCTCTCCAGAAATAATTTTCCCAACAAAATGTAATTGACTGCTGTTTAACTATTTGAGATTGCCCAATTCTATAGATTATAGGATTCTTCTGTTTTACAAATTTCCTTTTAAATTTTAGGTTATGTTTCACCACAATAAAAAAGAAAAAGAAATAGAAATCACATACTTAATAAATAGCTTAAGCCAGACTCGGTGGCTCAGCCTGTAGTCCCGTGCTTTGGGAGGCTGAGGTGAGTGGATTGCCTGAGCCCACGGGTTCAAGACCCACCAGGGCAACTTGGCGAGACCTCATCTCTGCAATAAATCAAAAAATTAGCCGGGCATGGTAGCGCACGCCTGTAGTTCCAGCTACTTGGAAGGCTAAGGCGGAAGGATCGCCGGAGCCCAGCAGGTCGAGGCTGCGATGGCCGGGAGCGGCCACTGCCCTCCAGTTTGGGCGACAGAGTGAGACTCCGACTCAAAAATAAATAAATAAAAATAAATAAATAAATAGCTTAACTAGATGTAGATCCTAATCGGTAAGTCTTGATTGGTCTATTTGTGACATGGGAGAAAATAAGTACTCTGTGGTTGGCTGGTTATGTTCATCAAAGATCTGCCAGGAGACTGAGGAGCTGGAAGAAACAAAGGGAAGCAGAGAGAAGAGCTAAGTGTGGCTAAAGGTGCCAGAAATAGCAGAGGTGGCAACCCCAATTCTGTCTGACAGCAAGCTGAGAACCAGTGGCCAAGGCAATAAAGAGGTCACCTATCAGTCTTTCCATTTAGATTAGTGTTTCTCAAACATTAATGTGCATAGGACTCACCTGGTCATTTATTAAAACTGCATATTTTGATTAAGTAAGTCTGGGGTGGGGCCAGATTTTGCAGTCCTAACAAGCTCCCAGGTGATGGTGTTATTGCTGGTCCAGGGACTAAACATAGCAAAGATTTGGATCAGAGTGACTTTCTCCAAGGCACTGCTCTAAGTGTAGTTTTCAGATAACTTGCACTAGAGTATCTGGGGTGCTTTCACAAAGCAAATTCAGAGCTCTATCCCAGACCTACTTCTGAATTAGGATCTCTGGGGGTGGAATTGGAATGTACACTTATAACAAGCTTCCCAGTTGCCTGTTATGTATAATGGCATTTGAGAACTACTGCTAACAGGACATCATCCTGTCATGATAATTAAAATCACTTCACTTGCATACACATTTCCAGTTTATAAAGACTTTTCACATCCTGTTTCTCCTGTACCTATACAGCAGGCTGATAAAGTTGATATCATTAGCTCTGCTTTGCAAATGAAGAAACTGTCATCTCTAGTCATTAAGTGCTGGACTCAAGTCTTTCTGACTCCCAGGAAAACATTCTTTTTATTATTTTGTGGTTAGCTCTCCCACTTTACCGTATCTTTAGTTATATTCCTACACAAATTAGAAGTTCTTTTATGTCTTATAAGCTTTGTAGAGCAATTTTCTTGCTATGATGCTTTTAAAGATTTCAATCTAATTTAGCACATTAAGTAGCACAGTTTGTGCTCATAAGCATAAAGCCATCCAGGGTCATGGCAAAAATATAGTGCTTGGTGAAGTAATTAAAACATAGACTGCATTGAGTTTTTAAAAAAATCTTTTGTAACCCTTCAACTAGATTTACCAATTGTTAATGGTTTGTTTTCCTCCTTCTTTCAGCCATTGGAAAGTTGCAGATATTATGATGCTTCACCCCTAAATATTTCAGCATGTATGCACTAAGAATAAGAACATTTTCCAGGTTACTTAATTCTCATTATCACACCTAAGAAAACTAACATTAATTCAATATCATCTAATATATAGCCTACATTCAAATTTCTCCAGTTATCTTAATATCTTTTATTGCTGTTTATTTTCTCGGATCCAATGAAAGGTTATTGCATTTGGTTGTTTTGTCTCTTTAGCTGAAATAATCTAGAACAAATCTCTCTCCTCACTTTTTTGTTTTTCATGACATTAAATTTCTTTTCAAGTCCAGGCCTTGTAAAGTGCCCCACATTCAGGATTTATTTGATTGCTTCCTCGTGATTAGATTCAGGTTAAACTTTTTTGGCAAGAACATCCCGTAAATAAATGTCATGTACCTCTAATTACCTTACTTCAGAAGGCATAGTGTGGCAAATTATCCTACTACTCATGATGCTAAATTTGATCATCTGGTAAAGGCAATAGCTGCCAGATATCTCCATTATAAAGTTTCTTTCTTTCACTCATAGCTAATAAGTTACCTGTAAAGTAATTCTTTAAGGCTCTGAATATTCTGTTCCCTTTATAACTTTTTACCCAATGGTTTTAGCATCCATTGATGGTTTTTACCTAAATCCCCTTATCTCACTGAGGATTGAAAAATGGTGATAACTTATAAGTGGACCCTGAACATTTACCATAATACTATAGGAAAGGGATTGGCAGTAGCTGGAAACTGCTTGGGTGGAGGGGTAGGGGGCCACATAACATTAATAAGGGTACCTGATCTCAAACCAGGCAAAGTAGTGACCAAAGGTAGGTCCAAACTTTACCTATACTATGACCACTTATGTACCTAATCCTGAATTGTACCCCAACTTTTAAAATACAATAAATTTAAAAAATAAAGAAAAATGGTGATCAAATCAGTCTTGACTGTCAGCACTCATGGAAAGAAGGTGTGCTGGGTTTGAGAAAATTTGAATTTAGGTCACCTCAAGTCATGCTTGCTAGTCAGAAAGCAAAGGCTATATTTTGCCCCAGGTTTCTTAAGAGGCTACCTCTCCTAGAACTCCTTTGCTGTTGGGGTAGGGAGTACAAGGGGTAGTTTTTTCCTCTGTGCCAAGGGATGCCTACCTGAGAGAAAAGGCTTCTATCTTCTTTCTCCTAAGCATCCTGGCTCCAGGTTGCCTCTCTGGTGTCTGCCTCTGGTACTATCAGTCTTTCCTAAGTTCTGCTGGGGGAAATCATAAGCTTTTGCTCCCATTATCATCAATGACCGCTTCAATTTTTTTCCGCCCTTTTCAAATCTGACCCAAAATTTCTATGTAGCAAGGACTTGGGCAACAATCTCGTTGGAAGGAAGGGACTGGGGTACTTGTCTTGAAGTGGTATCTAGACTGTATTTATAGACTAGCTTTTTAAAAAGTAACATGTTATATAAGATTGAGAAAATGCAGTCCTGGCACTGTGGCTCATGCCTGCAATCCCAACATTTTGGGAGGCTAAGGCAAGAGGATTGCCTGAGCACAGGAATTTGAGACCAGTCTGGACAACATGGGGAGACCTCATCTCTACAATAAAATAAAAAAATTAGCTGAGTATCGTGGCACATGTCTGTAGTTCCAGCTACTTGGCAAGCTGAGGTGAAAGGATCACCTAAGCCCAGGAGGTCAAGGCCACCACACTGCAGCCTGGGCAACAGAATGATACTCTGACTCAAAAAAAAAAAAAAAAAAAAAGATCGAGAAAATGCAATTGCCCACATCAAAGATGGTGATGAAGATTGAGTTAGGAAGTCTAAGAGGGAGCTGATGGACATAGTAGTGGGGCTAAAGCTCTTACTCTACCTTTTAATGTAGCCACAACCACAACCCTTATTCCTGCTCTACCTTAACCCCTATTCTCTTCAGAAAACACAGAAGTCATGATCCAAGAATTTCCTCAGCAACTTAAAACCCTATCTACAAACCCCATCAGTCCCCATTCTTTCTACCTTCCTTCTTGTTACAAAGGAGGAAGTGTCTTCTCTCAAAATTCAGTCCTTCCAACTGGGCATTGAATTTCACTCCTTCCTGTGTTCTCAAGAATTGTTTACAACTGATTACCCTTTTTTCTGTGTTTCATATTCAGGTTTTCCCTTTCCCCCTTATTGGATCTTATCATCATAATTTAAATCTTTACATCTTAAAAAGTCTTCCCTAGCCGGGCATGGAGGCACACGTCTATAATCCCAGCTATTAGAAAGGATGATGTGGGAGGACTGTTTAAGCTCAGGAGTTCAGATTGGCATGGACAACATAGCAAGACCTTGTCTCTAAAAAATAAATAAATAAATAAATAAGTCCTTCCTTTACTCTCAGTCACTTCTAGCTTTGTTTCTCTTCTTTCCTTCACAGCTGAGTTGTTTAAGTGTTCTGTTTCCACTACCTACTTCTTATTCATGTCTCAGTAAACTCTATTCTGGATTCTGCCCCTGCCACTTTACCAAATGGTTCTTACTAAGATCACTGATGACTTTAAATGATTGTATCCACTGACACTATTCAGTACTCATCCTGCTTGACGTCTTAGCTGCATTTGACCAGCTAACTACATCCTGCTTCTTGAAACACTTGTTCTTTGATCACTGTGATGCTGTTTTTACTGGTTTTCCTCCTAATTTGCTGACAGTTCTTTCACAATTCCCTTCATTGGAGTTCCTCAGCTTCAGCCTAGACCCTCTTCTCGTCTCATTTTTTAGTATCTCATTAAATCATCACATTTACTTTCTTTTTTTTTTTTTTTTGAGTTGGAGTCTCACTCTGTCACCGAGACTGGAGTGCAGTGGCACGCTCCCAGCCACCGCAGCCTCGACCCGCTGGGCTCCGGCGACCCTTCCGCCTCAGCCTTCCGAGTAGCCAGAATTACAGGCACATGCTACCACGCCCAGCTGATCTTTTTTGATTTATTGTAGAGATGAGGTCTCGCCAAGTTGCCCGGGCAGGTCTCGAACCTGCGGGCTCAGGCAATCCACTCACCTCGGCCTCCCAAAGCGCTGGGATTATAGGCTGAGCCACCAAGCCTGGCCCAACTTCAATAAGGCATCCTCTGATGCTGCCCACATTTATATGCTCAGTATAAATCTCTCTTATGAGCACCTGACTTGTAAATCCAGCTGCTACCGGACACCTCCATCCAGGTGTCTCACTGGCCCTCAAACTCAGTGTGCCTAAAACTAAACTCATCATTTTTCTCCAAATCTCCTTTTTCTCTAGAGTTGGCTATTTTAGTAAATACAACTGAATCTATGGATAACCCTTGTTTGACACTTTCTCTTCCTCACCTCCCACATCTAATTGCTCACCAAATTCTGTTAATCTTACCTCCTAAGTCTGTCTAATTCATTTGCTTGTTCCCTGCTTTTCTTGTTCAAGCCACCATCATCACTCACCAGAACCAGTGCAACAGCCCTCTCATGGTTTTCCTACATACATTTGGCCTTTCCAATCCATTCTGTGCACTGCAGCCCAAGGGATTTTTTTTTTAACAGCTTTATTGAGGTATAATTAACATAATTTCCAGTTCATCCATCTAACCAAATGCCCTTTTAAAAACACAAATCTGAACAGGTTTAAAAAATCAAGTCTGAATCCTTATTCTGGCTTAAAAGGCCCACTTGATCTTTCCCTTGCTTCCTGAGGTCTTCAACTTCATTCTCTGTCATTCACTCTCCAGGCTTCATCCACAGCTGCCTTTTCTTTGTGTCTTGAACTTGCCATATTCTTTATTTTATTTTTATAAATTGAACTTTCTTCATAGAGTACTATTCCCTCTGTACCTCCTTCTAACTCTTTGTCAGTTTTCCAGCCTCAGCTTAAATATCACTTCTTTTGTGAAGTATTCCTTGCTACCCCCAGCGCTTGGTATAGCAGGCATCTGATGCTTTCACAGTCTTTTGCAAAATCCTTCACAACCGTAATTGACTGTTTAAAGTTTACAGTAGGCTAGGAACTGTGTCTTGTTCACCTTTGCATCCTCACTGCCTAACACAGTTGTCTGGCACATAATGGGCCATCTCTAGACACTGTTGGATGAATGTTTGGTGAATGGGGGTACTGTCACCATGATCCATGCCCTGCCCTGAACCCTGCTCTCATGGTTGTTGAAGTCATCACTACCAAAGCTGCCTTATGTCTTCTCACTATTGTTCTGTGCTGAGAGAAACATCTTTAGAAGGTGGCCTTACTGTTTCACTTTTCAACTCCCGTAATTTGGAAACCAGACTAAGTTGAACTGTATTGACACTGCTGCAAAACCCCCAGGCCATCAGACTTTTGAGAATAATTTTAAACTGGGAGCCAAGGGAGAAGAATTAAAGAAACTGTTGATTCAATTCAAGTTCACATGTACATGTACAGATGAGTTGATATATACAGTCATGCATGCATGTATATGTGCATGTACCAACACAGGCCCAGCTGTCCTACTTCAATATGCATGCCTACACACTCTCACAGAGGCAACCTGATATATACTCATTCCTTACATATGTACGCAGGGTAAAATGACATATGCTTGGCACTTATGCATAAGTACTAAGGCAAGCTGATACACTCATTACATATGTACACACAGGAAAATGACATATGGTCAATACATATGTATACATACAGAAGCAAGCTGACATACTTAAACACACACAGTGGTAAATTTATACTTTTTTCATTCCATTGACTCACCCTAATTCCTTAAGGTACCTAACTCCTTGCTTTATCCTTCTTTCATAATTCTTAGCTAAGTGGATGCCATTCTCAAATTCCCAGGCTTTTGGCTGTAACCTCTTGTCCTTCCCTTTGACCTACCTGGCTTTTTGTCATAACTTTTCCTTCCAGCAGCTTGGCTGTCCCTGCCAGTCACCAGACTGCCCCCCTGCAGTTCTCTCTAGTAGCTAGCCAGCCCACATGAGCTCTTTTGACTGCTGATCTTAACCCTTTGGGTTTTGATTCGGCATGTAGGCTTTGGAGGTCAATAGACCTGGTCCCAGCCCTGCTGCCCATTGACTGTGTAACCTTGGGCCAATTTTTTTCTTTTTTTTTGAGTTGGGAGTCTCACTCTGTAGCCCAGACTGGAGTGCAGTGACACGCTCCCAGCCACTGCAGCCTCAACCTGCTGGGCTCCGGCGATCCTTCCGCCTCAGCCTTTCAAGTAGCCAGAATTACAGGCACGTGCTACCACGTCCGGCTAGCTTTTGTTTTATTGTAGAGACAAGGTCTCGCCAAGTTGCCGGGCGGGCCTCGAACTCGTGGGCTCAGACAATCCTCTTGCCCCAGCCTCCCAAAGTGCTGGGATTACAGGCTGAGCCACCGAGCCTGGCTGGGCCAATTTTTAAAATTCTCCAAACCAGAGTTTTCTCATCTATAGAATGAAGATAATAAGAGCACCTTCTCTATTAGGTTTTTGGTAGTATTACATTAGATAATACATGTAGAGCTTTTGCTTAGGATTAAGTGCAGGTAATGGCAACCGCCACTAACAGTAACTAATGTTTATCATGTGCTGGCTATGCCATTACTACTTTTAGCCAATTGTTTATTGGGTAATTATGATGTACTAAGCATGGTTCTAAGCATTTTACACCTATGAACCCATTTTATCCTAACAACAACCCTATGAAGTAGATACAATATTTTATCTCTATGTTAACAGAACTGGAGGCACCTAGAAGTTAAGTAACTTGCCCAAGGTCATAGAGCTAGCAAGTGGCAAAGCTAAGATGCAAACACAGATGGTTTGGTTCCAGAGCCTACACTTTTAATTACTATGCTGTACCTTCTACTTCCATTAACGTGTGACTGTCTTTGTCAGAGAAGCTATTTCTTTGGTGCTTTCCTTTATCAGCTAAAGCCCTTGGAGAAATTTTTAGATTGCAGCTGAAAATTTCCATTTGCTGAAAGATCAAGGAAAATCTTAATTCTGTATTCCAAGCAATGCCAAACAATTGAATGATACAAAGACCTGCAGGAAAAACCCAGAGATGCCTCCTCAGTCTTCCTACCCACTCACAGGGACTGTTTGGGTGAGAAGTCTTTCAAACTGACAATTACAGTGATGAAACCTGTTCTCCTCCAGGCAGACTCAGGATATCTTTCTGGATTCCCATAACACTGTTGTTTGGATGTCTGCAATTCTTGCCTTCTTGGCTTCTGCCTGTGGTCTATGTAACTGAAGACTGTTAAGGGGAAATGGGTAGGAATAATAGGGCCTCCAAGTGGAGTCCCTACCAATGTAATCATAAGAAACCCCAACAAAATCTCCTGATACTCTTGCAGGCTGGTCAGGATGGCTCGTGAATACTCTTTTGGTGGCTGCAGTCTTGATAGTGCTACTCTTTGCTTCATCTTGTATCAGATGATGAGGCTTCTCCATTATCTCCTGCTAGTGCATGGTGGGGCTTTGGAGTTAGAATGAGCCAGGTGACTCCAACTTCCTATCTAGCTTTGTGACCTTGGGTACTGAACCTCATTAGGCCTTTGTTTCCTCACCTATAAAAAGGAGATAATACCTACCAACAAGGTGGGTGGGAAGCTTATTGATAAAAATTACAAAGTGCCTGTCATTACCTGGGATGCAGTGGGTCCTTACTGTATTATGATTATTATCATCATGTCTCAATTCAACAATTATTCTCTTCCACCAACATTATTATTGAGTCTCCCCTACTAGACCATAAGCTCTAAAAGCAGCAGAGACTTTGTTTTGTTCACTCCTGTTTCTCTGTATCTAAAACAGTGCCTAAATCATAGTAGATGCTCAGTAAATATTTATTAAATCAATAAAGTTTTAAACAAATTTACCTTCTTTTTGGTTCTTACTATACTGGCCGGCATTAAGACTCTCTTACTAACAGACCTTTGCTCATGGTGTTTTCCTCTGCTTGGAATACGCCCTTATCATCTGGTTCTTGACCTTCCCCTTCATAGTATGTGTTAACAATGTTGCAATTTTACTTTTATTTGTATAACTGTTTTGTTTTTTTTTTTGAGTTGGAGTCTCACTGTGTCGCCCCGACTGGAGTACAGTGGCATGCTCCCGGCCACCGCAGCCTCGACCTTCCAAGTAGCTGGAACTACGGCGCCCGCTAATTTTTTTAAAGTTATTGTAGAGATGAGGTCTCGCCAAGTTGCCCAGGAGGGCCTCGAACCCATGGGCTCAGGCAATCCACTCACCTCAGTCTCCCAAAGTGCGGGATTACAGGCTGAGCCACCGAGCCCGGCTTGTATAACTTTTTTTTTTTTTTTTTTTTTTTGAGTTGGAGTCTTACTCTGTCGCCCAGACTGGAGTGCAGTGGCCGCTCCTGCGGCCTCAACCTGCTGGGCTCCGGCGATCCTTCCGCCTCAGCCTTCCGAGTAGCCGGAATTACAGACATGCGCTACCACGCCCGGCTGATTTTTTGATTTATTGTAGAGATGAGGTCTCGCCAAGGTGCCCAGGCGGGTTTTGAACCCATGGGCTCAGGCAATCCACTCACCTCGGCCTCCCAAACCGCAGGATTACAGGCTGAGCCACCGAGCCCGGCTCATAACTGTTTAATAGTTGATTGTAAACTTCCTAGGACAGGGACCAGGTCTGCTGTTATTTACTACTATATATATTCCCAGGCATTAGGAGCAGAGTAGACCTTCCGTAACAATTTGCCAAATGAATAAATAATGTTATATATCTCCATTAAAAAAAATACTCCTCGCTCTAGAAAGTAGGGTACAGTTTCTCAAATCGGAGCAGAGGTCAATTCCAGGCATTACCAGAGCTATACTATAAATCATCTCTTTCCCCTGTTTCTGGGTCAAGCATGTGACTTTCTCCTACTGGGGCCAATTTGTCAGTCCCAAAGTATCTCATTACTGTTTATCAGGACTTCATTATGCAGCTAGACCCTCCAGCAGGAGGTCAAGAAAAGCCAGGGTTTTGATGGGGCTGGGATTATGGAATGGGATTTACCATTTGCTCCTATCCTACTCCATTTATATTTCGTTGCTTATCACACTGAGTTGTAATTGTTGATTTTCAGGTGACTCCTCCCCTCCCACACAGCCAGGGCAGGATCTCTTGCCCCCAGGCTAATGTAGTGGCTGACATGCAGTGACTGCTCATAAGGGTTTCTTGAAGGAATGCAATATTTTCCAATAGTGAAGCTTTGAGGACAGAAACCAACTCATAAGAGAGGTCCCTACCTCTGGTTTTTTTTTTTTTTTTTTAACCAGAACTAATGAATCTGGATGTTAATGTTAATCTGGATTGGGGTTAATTTGGATTGAGGTTTCTGTTATTTGGAACTGAAAACATTCTGATAGACCATAACTAATGGTGTTTAATTACAGGAGCTCTGTTAGATTGTTTACAAATATTCACTTCCTGTTCACTCCCTCTCACTCACCTTTGTAAGAGCAGGCTTCCCTATCCCTTGTTTTGGGGCTTGACTATGAGACTGGTTTTAGCCAGGCAGATGTCAGCAGACACAAGCAGCAGTGTGAAAAATGCTAGCATGGTTGGGCTGCCCCCTTGTACCACTACTGTCTCCACGAAGAGTTTCTCCTGGGTAGCTGCTGTCCCTCAGCTGTGGTTCCAGAATGAATACTGGTGGAGTGAACCAGAGCTAAACTGGCACAAAGCAGTCAAATCCAGCTGGACTTCCAGCCAGGCCTGGCCTTGATCAACCAGCCAACTCCTAGAACTATGAGAAATAAATGCTTATTGTGAAATGCTGCTGAGATTTTATGGTTGTTTGTAATAGAGCAACAGCTGACTGATCAAGGCTGGGTCAGGGGTTTCCAAACTTGGCAGTACATCTGAGTTATCTGAGAACTTTAAAACAAAGATACTGAGCAGCACCCAGACTGTTTGGAGTGGTGTTTAGAAATCCACATTGTCTTTAAACTCTGTTTATGTAGTGAGACCCACACCCTTTTGCTATATGATATTTTAGGTTCACCAATATTAAGTCATGGGGGTTGTATTAGAGTACCTCTAACGTCCTTTTTCCTCTCTATGGTTGTATGATTGAAGTCAGAGAAATCCTGTTTCTGAAGTAAAGTCCTTTTCAATTTGAAAATTTTTGAGAAATCTGTGTTGGATTTTTCTTACCTAATTTGGAGAAAGATGCAGATGTTAATTAATTTATGATTTATGGCCCCAAGATTTTTGCTTTTTATTTAAGAGTTATCTCTACTTAGTATTTTTGCCTGGGCGATGTTAGCAGTGCGATGACAATTCAAGGCAGAATATGGGGCCTGGGAGAGCCAAGGCACAGGTCAGGAAAGAAGCAGGGAGAGGTCAAGTTTAGTAGAGAAACTACTGAGGGAGTGCTGAGAAGGAGCCTTCACTTGTGGCTTAGCAGTCAGGAACCTGGGATCATACTGGATTCAGGAAAGCCAGAAGTTCAGTTTTAGTTGTACCATTGCTATGCCACTAACAATTTGAGACAAAAACTTAACAAAATGTTAAAAAGTGTGAATTTATTTCTGTAAAAAGCAGGATGAAAAATATAATTGAAAAGAAAATAGCTTTTAAAATTTATAACAATACATGTTTTTCATTGAAAAAATTCAGACCATACATAAAAATATAAAGGGCAGGTACCTATCACTCATAAGCTCACTTTTCAGAGATAACCACTGGTAATATATTGCTGTATAGTCTTCTTGACTTTTTTTCTATGAATGTGTACACATGTATATTTTAGAAAAAAATATGTTCTTATTACTAATCCATATCTTACTTTTTTCCATGTCAGTAAACACTAACCTAATCATCATCATTGTTAAAGCTGCATATTGCATATTACCCCGTTGTACAAAGAGGTACTATAACTAGTTCCTACTGATGGACATTTAGGTTATAAAGGCTGTAATGATCATTCTTATGTATATGTTTTTGTGTGCTTGTCCAATTATTTTAGAAAATAATTTAATAATAAATAATAATTTAATTGCAGTAAGGGGGATTACTAGACTAAAGGGTAAACACATTTTAAAGGTTTTTGATACTTAGTCAAATTACCCTCCTAAAATGTCTAACTTACTAATACTCGATTTGTCAGTTCTTTTAATTCTTGTCAATCATCCAAAGGGATGAACTTTTTGTGAATAAGGAGTTAAGCTTCCTATTTTTCTATTATTTCAACTTTTCCCTCTTGATATTAAGTGTATTGTCTCATATTTACTTTGAAGATATTTTTCCTAATGTGGCTTTGCTTGTGGTGGCTTTTTACACATTTCTTAATTCTGTAAGTCAAATTGATCTGCTTTTCAATGAGATTTAAGAATTCCTTTTGAAGTGGGAGGCAGCAACAGAATGCAAATGGCAGAGGACTTTTGAACAATTCAGTCCATGATCTTACTACCTATGTTTGGGTATTATCACCTAGCAAGATGTGGCAGGGAGAGCACTGGACCGGGAGTCAGATCACTTTACCTCTCTGGGTCCCAACTGCCTCATCTGTAGCATGGAGGTAAGAATGAAAACCCTGTAGGGCTGTCAAAAAAGAACTGGAGAGAATGCACGTGCAGAGCTTTCTCCAGGCCTTGTATATAGCAAATCCTTTCTAAATCTCAGCCATTATTAGGGGGAAAGGGCAATACAGTCTTTTAAAAACTATTTTCAATTCAGCTGGTGTATATGGGTATGGGGAAATGGGGTGGGAGGGGGGGTGAGAATCCTAGAAATGTAGCCATTCACCCAACATCTCTGAGAACTGCATAGCTGGAGTCAGAACTTGGGTTCCAATCTTGGTCCTGCCCATTGCTTGGCATGTGACCTTGGACAAGTCACCTTTACTTCTCCGCGGCTCAGTTTCTTCACTTAGAAAACAGATACATCATCGACCACCTGCCCTTCTTTCCCAGCCACGCTGCCGGGCGAAGGAAAGGCTTTCAAAACGCTCACAAAAGGCGGCAAAAATGTCTGTTACGGCAATGCTCACGAGGCATCCTCGGCGCCGCGCAGTCGGGGGCGGCCGGACAGAGGGGCGGCCGCGACCCCGGCCCGGCTCCCGCCCGGCCGCAGGAACAATAGCTCCCCTGGAGGCGGCGCCGGCCGCGGCCGGGGGCGGAGCTGTCGGCGCGGGCGCTGGGGGTGTGCGCGGGGCGGGGTCGCAGCCACCCCTCCCGCCGGCGGCTCCGTCACGCGCCCCTCACCGGGCGGGCCGGGGTCTTTGTGACGCGGTGGCGACGACCGCGGACACAAAGGGAAGGCGAGGAAGCGAGCGAGGGGCTGGGCCCGCCCCCGCCCCCGCCCCGCGACCCCCGCCCACCGCGCGCGCGCCCGCTCGCTCCCCGGCTGCCGTCTCCCCCACGCCGGCTCGCACCCTCGCGCGCGCCCTCGCGCGCCCGCGACCCTCGCACGCGCCCGGACCCACCGAGTCCGTCCCGAGCGCGGCCGGCCGGGGCCTGGCGGGCGCCGCGGGTGGGGCGGGGATGCTGAGGGGCTGCTCCCGGGCTCAGCGGCGCGGCTGCTAGGAGGCGCCGAGGTAGCGGCGGGGCTCTGGGCGCGCGGCTGGATGCCCCCGGCCTGCGGCTCCCTGAGCTTCCCGCCGTCCAGGGGCGCCAGCCATGGGCGCCGCGGCCGCTGAGGCGCCGCTCCGGCTGCCGGCCGCGCCCCCGCTAGCCGTCTGCTGCTACACGTCGGTGCTTCTGCTCTTCGCCTTCTCTCTGCCCGGGAGCCGCGCGTCCAATCAGCCCCCGGGTGGTGGCAGCGGCGGCGGCGGCGGGGACTGTCCCGGCGGCAAAGGCAAGAGCATCAACTGCTCAGGTAGGACTGGCCAGACCCGGCCCCTGGGGCCCCTCCTTCCGTCGCCACCTTCCTCCTCGTCCCCGCCGCGGGGCTCGGGAAGACCCCGGCGTAGGCGTCCCGGGGAGCCGGGCCCGATGGGAAGCGAGAGCCGAGGGCAGGCTCCGAGCGCGCCGTGAGGGCGCGGGGACCGGCGTTGGGGATGGGAGTGGCCGTGCGTGCGTCCGTGTGTGCCGAGTGGCTGGGCGAGGGCGGCCCGGCGTGTTGGGAGATGATGAGGCCGGGACTGGGCGAGGCGGAGCAGCCGGCGGGGGCTCCCGGTGTGATCGTGGGTGTGCTCGCGGGAGCGCGTGTTTGTGTTGTGAAGGCTCAGGGGAGGGGGGCGGCCCCAGGTAGGGGTGTATGTGTGTGTGTGTAGGGCTGTGGGTTGGAGAAAGTGAGGGCCTGGGGGGCGAGGCCGAGGATCAGGGGAGTGACCATGTGCCGGGGAGGGTCTTCCTTAAGGCCCTGGGGTCTCGGAGGGGTCGTGTGGATAAAGGGAAGGGATTGTTCTTAGGGACGCGATTGGCAATGTAGAGTAACTGTATGTATATGTATGTGTATTATGTCCTTTGGGTTCAGAGGTGGGTTCTGGGGGTTTGGAGTGAACCCGGGTCTGTGGATATGGGCAGGAGAAAGTCCCAGGGCCCAGAAAGTGACCCTGTGTTTTAGTGTTTTGTGTGTGTGTGTGTGTGTGTGTGTGTGTGTGTAAAGCCTGGGGGGCTCATATGCATAGCCAACCTGGGGTATGCACTGGGGAGGAGGGTTGGAGGTCCCGGAGTGAACCCAGTTTGTGTCTTTTCAGATGGAGGGTCTAGGGAGTCATCCTGTGTAGGGCTTGGGTATAGAAAGAGGGAATTAGGTCTCAGGGAGAGCCCTTGTGTAGCAAGGTGTAACTCGGGGTTATTAAAGTGTTGTGGAAAGAGAGATCCGAGGGAAGGATGCTGTGCCTGTGTTTGTGTGTTTTGCGGGAGGGCCTGGAAACTGGCAGCAACTGAGCAAGGGAGTGACCTCTGTCCTCTCTCCAAGGCCGGCTGCTCTCTCCCTCACAGCTGTTGGAAACAAAGAGCTTGCTGGGGCTTTAATGGATGACACTGGGGAGGAGGGTCCTGGGCAGTAAAGGTCCCTCTTCCTTTCTGAAGGGGTCCCAGAGGAGCCCAAGGATACGGGCCCTAGGGCAAGGAGTAGCATCCAGGTCTCATTTTGGGGTGGGTAGGTTCTCCTGGAGCTGCTCTGGCAGATGCTAATAATCATAAGCCACATCCTTGCTAACTTGCTCTTTTATCACTTCTCTTCTTCAAACCAAGGCAGAGGAGGGGAGGAAGTATGGACATGAGGCCACTGGGAATCTGCCAGACAACCTTTGTACCTTTGGGCTCTTAAAGGGGCATTGTTTCTGGGGGAGTGAGGAAGGAGAAAGATGGCCTCAGCACAGTTGCTTATGCTACCCTAAATGAAGAAAGCTTTGGTCTAAAATCTTTTAAAGGCCTAAAATCTTTTAATAATTTTCGTATAGGTATGTTTAATGAAGGGTGAGAGATTTTCAGCCCAGCAAACAATGGCATGTCCATTAAAAACTTTTCCACCCATGAAATAACATTAAAAACATTTTTTCTAATGTGAAGTGGATATGAGATAGTGCTTTAATAAGTAATCATACGTTTTTTTAAAGAATAAAAGCCATTTGTATATTAGAATGCCTTTTTGTAACAAATTTTGGTTATCAAACTTTTACGTGGTCACACTTGTGTCAAACTATTTTATGAGCTAATGTGCTGTGGCTATTTGTTTTTGCTAAGCTAATTTGTCCTTAGCAAAAATATACTGAGTGTTGATGGGTGTTTTAGGTATATGTTTTTATAACCCTTAGTGCATAGTACAAGTTTTAAGAAAGGAAACAGCTGGAAACTCACATGGTGAGGGGAAAAAGGGGACTGATCTAGGAGTCAAGGCCCTTGGTAAGTAGCTGTATGATTTGGGGCAAGTTACTTAATTTTTTTGTTTCCTTTCCTTCTAAAAAACAGACTTGGATTTAGTAATATATTCAAGAAATATTTATCACTAATACAAATGTCAATAAGTTAGGCTGACCAAATGTTTTCTAGCACTAAGATATACCTGAAAACTCTGGATCTGAAGCTAGATTTTAACTAAATGATATTTGTAGATTCTTATTAAAACTGTTTGTAGGATGAAGACCTGGGAATGATTCATATGGAAAAAAAAAATTGCTGAATTTGAGAACTACAGTAATGGTTATGTACATATCTATTAATGCAATTTGAGATTATTTGTAGATTTTTAAGTTGCTTTTATTACCCAAGTGTTCCCACATAGACTGAAGTTCACTCAATCATATACCTGAGTTTTAAAGTTTAAATGCTGGCCTTGACTCCCTGTTGATTTTCATTTTTGGTTTTGGACCATCATTTCAGCCTGCTGTGACCCTTTTGGAGCCTGATTCTGTCAGGATGTGTGTGTTGGGTGACTCACAATTTTTTGGCATTTGTGAATGTGAAGAGCAGGTCTGTGGCTTTAATAAATTAATAGAAGTTGTTTAGATTATGAAAAAGGTTGGAACTCTGTGATATTTTACTGAAGACTTCCTACGAAGTTGGTTGATGCTGATAAGTTAGTCAACCAGATGTTCAAATAGCTATGCATCCTCTTAGATGAATTTAACAGGTTTTTGAGCTTCTGCTGTTTAACATTTTCCCATTTTGTTCACCAGCTTATCATTAAAAGATTCTGTTAGATTATTGTGTTAGAATCAGCGATGTATCGATCTGTATCTTCCTCCCCTTTTATAATCCCATTAAGAAGTAACTTGTATAACCTACCTTAAATAACCCATTGTGCCTTCTCTTTTTACTGTATTCAAAAACTTGTAATTTACCCATTCTAGAATTTTTCAGCAGATATGTGGCATATTTACCCGTAGTTGTTTTTCTGGATCTGCATTTCCGCTTTTATGAAAATTGAGGCGGTGTTCTTTCATTTCTGGTCTTCTGGCACCTTGTCAAGATAGCTTAGATAATTAGCAGTAGTCTTTAAGTCAGATCTAAAAGTTTTTCAGTATGACGGAGTGCGGTTTCTTTGGATCAGAAGGCAACTTCTTTTGAACTAGTTCTGTATTCCATTACTGTCCAATATCCATGCCACTTACCTTAGATTTTAACTCCCTTTTCTCAGAGTTCTGACCTTTCCAGCTTGAAAATCAGGCTTCTTGATGAAGATGGAACACAGAGACCGAATGAATCTGCATTGTCCCTGTCATCTTTTGATATTACAACAACTTCCCTAAGCAGTGGGCCCTTTGTTTATCCTTTGTTGTTTTCTTTGCCTGAGTTCTTTGCTCATTCTGGGCTTTAGACTTTGTTGTCTTTGTTGTCTTCTTTATCCTTATTGTTGTCTTCTTTGCCTGAATTCTGGACTTTAGACTTACTGCTATTTTTAAAATCTTTGGTCATGTATTTTTAATTTATACTTACTTTTGAAACCTAACTTACTGGAAAGCTCCCTGTTATCCAAAGATTAAAAAATTTGGAAATATATGATATCTGCAAAGAAAGGTAAACTTTGAACTCAGGAGACCAGGTAACCTTAGACATGTCACTTTCTTTTCATTTGTAACATGAAGATGATGATGGTCCTTTTTTGCTCTAGGATGTTGAGAAGAACACCAGGCTAAACACGTGTGACGTTTCTATCTTAGGGAATATGGTTAAAGAGGTAGAAAAACATAATGACAGCTTGTAATCCCAGCACTTTGGGAGGCCTAGGTGAGTGGATTGTCTGAGCCCGCGGGTTCGAGACCAGTCCGGGCAGCTTGGCGAAACCTCGTCTCTACAATAAATCAAAAATCCGCTAGGCATTGTAGTGTGCACCTGTAGTTCCAGCTACTTGGAAGGCTGAGGCAGAAGGATTGTCGGAGCCCAGCAGGTCGATGATGGGGTGGCCGTGAGTGTGCCACTGCACTCCAGTCTGGGCGACAGAGTGAGACTCCAACTCAAAAAAACCAAAACAGACAAAAAACC
The DNA here is from genome assembly GCA_963574415.1 of Tarsius wallacei. Taxonomy (NCBI): domain Eukaryota; kingdom Metazoa; phylum Chordata; class Mammalia; order Primates; family Tarsiidae; genus Tarsius; species Tarsius wallacei. The sequence goes on from CAUYQG010092308.1 coordinate 34,295, forward strand.
AACAACAACATACTGAGAGAACAGTAAGTGGCATTTGGTGATAGGCATACGTGAAGGATTTGAACTAGGTTTTAAAAATGTCACAGAAGTAGAAATGGGTCTTCTGGATTGTTATATGGTGATAAGAATGGTATAAATGGATGACATAAATGTCAGATGAAGCAAAGTGCCTTGTTAGTGGCAATTCTCGGGAATTAAAAGTGTTTTTTTTTTTTTTTTGAGTTGGAGTCTCACTCTGTCACCTAGACTGGAGTGCATTGGCTGCTCCCGGCCACTGCAGCTTCGACCTGCTGGACTCCAGCAATCCTTTCGTCTCAGCCTTCCAAGTAGCTGGAACTACAGGCATGCGCTACCACGCCCGGCTAATTTTTGGTTTAGTGTAGAGGTGAGGTCTCACCAAGTTGCCCAGGCGGGTCTCGAACCCACGGGCTCAGGCAATCCACTCACCTCAGCCTCCCAAAGCGCTGGGATTACAGGCTGAGTCACTGAGCCCGGCTTTTTTTTTTTTCTTTTGAGTTGGAGTCTCACTGTCGCCCAGGTTGGAGTGCAGTGGCAAGATCATGGCTACTGCAGCCTCGAACTGCTGAGCTCAGGAGATCCTTCTGCCTCAGCTTCCTGAGTTACTAGGACTACAGGCATGCGTCACCATGTATGGCTAATTTTTTGATTTATTGTAGAGTGAAGGTCTTGCCAAATTGCCCAGGCTGGTCTTGAACCCTTGAACTCAGGCAGTCTTTTCACCTCTGCCTCCCAAAGTGCCAGGATTACAGGTGTGAGCCACCATGCCTGGTCTTAAAAATGTTTTTTTTTTTCTAAGTAATGTGGAATCTCAGTCAGAACATCTTTTGTCTAGATCCCTGGTGTGTAAAATGTAGATAATAATTTATTTAGTGAACCTTGTTTGGATGCCTGCTTAGTGTAAGCTAATATACTAGATGATAAGGGAAATATCTAAGAGGTTTTCCCTGCCCTCAAGGGCCTTTAATCTTACAGAGATGGGTAGCTTCTTGTAAGATATATACAGTGGGAATTTCTGTTTAACACATCTGGGCTTGCTTCTTCCTGCCCCCATCAACAAGCATTTATTGAGCACTAGCAGCATTGGAATACTTTTTGAGGGTGTACAGTTAAGAATTTTTTTAGTATATTCACAAGGTTTTACAATCATCACCACTATCCAATTCTAGAAAATTTTCATCATCCTAAGAAGAAACCCTATACCTATTAATAATCACTTCACATGCCTCTCTTGCCCAGTTCCTGGCTACGTCTCATCTACTTTCTATCTCTGTTGATTTGCCTATTCTGGATATGCATGTACATGGGATCATATGATGTGTGTTCTTTTGTGTTTGGCTTCTTTTACTTAGCATAATGTTTTCAGTGTCAATCCATGTTGTAGCATGTATCAGAACTCATTCTTTTTATGGCTGAATAATATTTTCTTGTGTGGATAGACCACATTTTGTGTATCCATTCCTCCATTGATGAATATTTGGGTTGTTTCCATTTTTGGGTTTTTATAGATAATGCTGCTATAACCATGGACAAATTTTTTGGTGGACACATGTTTTCAGTTCTCTTGGGAATATATCTAGAAGCAGAATTACTTGGTTAGATGGGAACTCTGTGTTTAACATTTTGAGGAATTGCCACACTGGTTTCCAAAGTGGCTACACCATTTTACATTCCCACCAGAAATGTATGACGGTTCCAGTTTCTCTATATCCTCTCCAGCATTTGTTATTATGTATTGCTTTGATGATAGCCATCCTAGTGGGTATGAAGTTGTGAATCAGTGTGGTTTTGTTGTATTTCCCTAAAGGCTAATGATGTTAAGCATCTTTTCATGTACTTATTGGCCATTTGTAGATCTTCTTTGGAGGAATGTTTGTTCACATCCTTTGCTGGGTTTGATTTGGACATCTTGGATTAACCGTTCCCTTAGTAAATTTTAATAACCAATTCTCCCAGCAAGCACACATATGATCAAACTGCTAGCTTAGTTCTAGTTGCCTATGTGTCATTTGGTTTCTTACTTACCCAGAAAGAGTTATTTGTGCTTGTTCTCACACTTACTTATACCAGTGGTACTTGTGAATATAATTTAATAAAACTCAAATTGGTGAAATAGGAATGCAAAAAGAGTTCCTATGAAATGCTTTGGAAAGACTTGATAAAGGCAAGAAGGTGAAAAGATTGCCTTTGAATGGATTAGATTTGGCCAAGACTACTGAAATAGAGTCGGAAACCCTGTAAATTTTTGGAAGGATTTCCCAGAAAATACTGCAAATATTTTAAGGTCCCTATTCTACTTAAAAAGAAAGGAAAATGAACATTACAGACAACGGATATGGGTGTGGTTTATCCAAGAAAGTGAGTGACTGCATTTAGCAGAATTACACTCAGACTAAAAGGTCTTGATGTTACATTGGGAAATGAATGTGCATTTGTATGCTTGAAGCTGAAACAGTTAAAATATGTATTATTTAAAAATAATTTCCTACCCTTATATGACTTTTTTGATTAATTGATCAGCAGTCACTCTTGTATGTGTTTGAAAAGTGGATTTCCACTGTACAAAGTACCCTAAGAAAGTTACAGAGACAGTATCATGGGAATGAATCATTCTGATTTCTAGGAATCAAAAATGGTTTTCCAGAGTAAGTGGTACTTGAGCTGGGTCATGTGGGGAGAGGGAGAGTAGAATGTTGGCTTGAAACACCAGGCATACTTTTGCCTGAGGCCTTTGCTGTTGATGTTCCTTTTGCTTGGACCCTTCTTGTCCCAGTTATTTATCCCCTCAGCTCTTACAGGTCTTTGCTCTAATGTCACCATCCTATGCCTTAAAATTGCAGCCTTCTCCACCTTCCATCTCCCCTGTCTCTCTCCTACCCTAACCATCCTTCATGCTCTCTTCCTGCTCCAAAGCACCTTTTCCTTATTATCTGTCTCTTTTATGTAGCTCCATGAAGGAATCGAATTTTTGTTTGTTTTCTTCACTACCATATTGACAGT